>CM076572.1:1235686467-1235789699 GCA_034641835.2 Pinus albicaulis
AATCCTCTTTTGAAAGTGGCTTATGATAAACTTTCAATCTATGGCCATTCACAATAAGAGGAGTTTGAAATTCATCAATGGTCTTGATTCTTACCACTCCATTGTTAAAGATCTTGTCAATCTCATATGGCCCAAGCCAATGAGTCTGAAATTTTCCTTGGAAATCTTTAAACTTGGAATCAAATAACAATGCCCAATCTCCTTCTTGAAACTTATTCTCTTTGATGTACTTGTCATGCCATTTAGTTCTTTGATATTGAACTAGATCAGTTCTTAAAATTGCTTCTTGTCTGATCTCATCTAGCTCATTCAACTGCTCCATTCTATGCTTTTGGGCTTCTGATAAGTCCATCCCCAATTGAACTGCTATCTTGAAGGTCTTGACTTGGAACTCAATGGGGAGCAAGACTTCTTTCCCATAAACAAGTTCATAGGGAGAATGTCCCGTTGTATTTCTCCATGTAGTTCTGTAGGCCCACAAGGCTTCAGGAAGCCTTTCTGCCCAATCTCTTCTATGTAGATGAACAGTTTTGGTGATGATACTTTCAAGAAATTTGTTTGTGGACTCCACTTGACCATTTGCTTGCGGATGGTAAGGAGTAGATCTTATGTGCTTGATTTTGTATTCTTCCATCAATTTCTCCACCAAGTTGGATGTGAATTGGCTTCCTTGATCTGTCACAATTTCTCTTGGAACACCAAAGCGAGAAAAAATATCCTCATAAAGAAAATGAACAACTGAATTTTCAGTAGCAGATACTAATGCTTTGGCTTCTACCCATTTAGTAACATAATCAGTACAAACCAATATATACTTATTTTTCTTAGATGGTGGATTAATAGGTCCAATGAAATCTAAAGCCCATTTTTCAAAGGGTTCAATGAGTACCTGTGTTTGCAATGGCATTTCATTTGAAAGGGTAGGTTTCCCTACTCTTTGGTAGCTGTCACAACTTTTGACATATTGTTTTGCATCTTTGAAGAGGGAAGGCCAATAATATCCTAAAGAGAGGATTTTATAGGCCGTCCTTTTGTCTGCAAAGTGTCCGCCGCATGGTTCATCATGACATGCCTTAAGAATATCAGGCATTTCATCTTCCCCGACACATCTTCTGATCACAAGATCTGGCCCTGTTTTAAACAATTCGTTAGAAATCCATGAATATTTTGAACTCTCCTGAATAATTTTTTGTTTTTCACTTGGAAATAAATGTGAAGGCAGTTTCCCTGTAACCAAATAGTTAGCAATATCTGCATACCAAGGAGTCTTAGTAGTTACTGCAAACAAGTATTCATCAGGAAACTTATCCTCTACAGGAGAATCTTCTTTAGTATTCTGAATCCTAGACAAGAAATCAGCTACTGTATTTTGTTTTCCTGGTCTATCCAACACAGTAATATTGAATTTTTGCAAAAGTAAGAGCCATCTTGTCACTCTGCCATTAGTAACAGGTTTGTTCATTAAATATCTAATTGCAGAATGGTCAGTATGAATAAAAGTTTCATAGCATGTTATGTAATGTCTAAACTTATTAATTGCATGAACAACAGCTAAAAACTCTTTTTCAGTCACAGTATAATTCAACTCTATGGGAGTCAAATTTTTACTGGTATAATAAATGGCATAAGGAACTAAATCTTTTTGACCCAACACAGCTCCTAGAGCTGTATCTGAAGCATCCATAGAAATATGGAAAGGGAGTTTCCAATTTGGTCCTCTCAAGATAGGTGCTTCAGATATTCTTGTTTTCAAATTTTCAAAAGCTGATTGACAATCAAGATTCCATTTAAATTCACAGTCTTTTGTAAGCAATTTGAAGAGTGGAGATGCAATTTTAGTGAAGTTTTCTATAAATCTTCTATAGTAACCAGTAAATCCTATAAAACTTCTAACATCTCTTTGACAATTTGGAATAGGCAACTTGGAGATGACTTCAACTTTTGATCTATCAACCTTAATCCCATCTCCCGAAATATGATGTCCTAAAACAATCCCTTCAGTAAACATCATAAAGCATTTTTCATGACTTAATGAAAGGTTTGTTTCTTTACATCTTATAAGAACTTTTTCCAAATTTTCTAATGCCTCTTCAAATGAATTACCATAAACTGTAAAATCATCCATATAAACCTCTACACAATCATGGATTAGATTAGAAAAAATTCCTAGTACTGCTCTTTGGAATGTTGTAGGTGCATTGCATAACCCAAAAGGAAGCACTCGGTAGGAAAAAGTTCCCCATGGACAAGTAAATGTGGTCTTATCTTGATCTTCAGGTGCTACCTGAATTTGATTATAGCCACTAAAACCATCCAAAAATGAAAAGTACTTTTTACCTGCTAATGTGTCTAATACCTTATCGATAAAAGGCAAAGGAAAGTGATCCTTCAAAGTTGCTTTGTTCAATTCCCTGTAATCAATGCATACCCTCCATTTACCATTATGTTTAGGTACTATAACCAGAGGAGAAACCCATCGACTATCTGAAATTGGATAAATGAAGTTTACATTGAGTAGTTTTTGGAGCTCTTCTTTCACTATTTCCCTAAGATTTGGATTCATCCTTCTTTGAGGTTGTCTGATTGGTCTATTTTTTTCCTCAATATAGATATGATGGATGCAAGTCTTAGGATCAATACCCTTCATGTCAGTATACTCCCATGCAAATGCAGTAGAATGTTTTTGCAATATTTTGGTTAGTTCTTCTTGTTGTGAATTTTCCAAATGTTTGTTGATATTCAATGTTTTTCCTGGAAAAATCTCAATAGTAGAAATACCAAACTCTTCCATAGAGTAAAGAGACATTTGTCTTGATGATAAATATTCTATGTCAGATTCCAACTGAAATTGTGTGGGGTCATATTCTGAAGATGTCTCAAAATTTTCTAATGTGTTCAGAATTTGACTATCCTCACTGATTTCAGAAATGGTAAAGACAGGTTGTATAGTGTCCTCATCATCAACCCATTCATTGTCTCCTACTTCTGTGATTGCTCTTGCTGGAGGATACAAATTGAATTTATTTGTCGAATTACCATTAGAAATGTACATGTCCCCAGATCTACAACTAATAAAAGCATCAGCTGTGGCTAGCCAAGGTCTTCCTAAGATAAGTGGGTGCCCTCCTAGATTACTCTTGGGAGTCAAAATCATAAAATCTACCGGATATTCCCAAGAATCTAAGGAGATTGAAATATCTTCTAATACACCATCTGGTTTAATAATTGATCGATCTGCAAGTTGCAGTAAAGTAGGTGTAAAAAGAAGGTTAGGAAGTTTTAGCTGGTCCATAGTCTGTCTACTCATAATGTTGATAGCAGCCTCTAAGTCAATCAATGTGTTTGGAATTTCTATCCCGTTTATATGTGTCTTGACAATTGGACTTCCTGGATCTACATACTTCTGCATGGTAATTTTTCCCATCATAATATCTGCAATCTTTCCTACCAGGTGGATTCTTCTTATGTCTTTTAGTTTCCTTCCTGGTCTTTTGAAACTCAACTCCTTTATTGTTTTTGCTAGAATAGGAATCTCTCGAATGGCTTGTAACAAGGGAATCTCGATACAAAAATTCTTCAATTCATCTAGAAATTCATAGTTACGCAACAAGATTTGTTTTTCCACCCGCTTGTCAATTTGTAGTCTTTCAGGAAAAGGAGGTGTAGATGAAGATGCAGGTTGCTCAACTATAGGAGTTGTGGAGATTAACTTTTCTTTTTATTTTTGAATGTTTGAATTTTGAATAGATGCTTCCTCAGAACCCTTATTGACTTGAAGAGAATCCTCCTCAGAGGTATCTTGCTCTTGAATATCTATAGAAGGTTTTTCTAAAACTCTACCAGATCTCAGTTGTACATCGTCGAGAGGAACAATCATATAGGTAGGAAATTGTTATCCTTCTACCATGTAAGTATTCTGAGGATTTTTATTGTTAGGATTTGGCAATGGCTGAGCAGGAAGTTGATTTGTCTTTTGTTGGTATGGAAGCATGAGTTGAGGATTTGGATTTTGTTGAGAAGGTTGTTGTTGTGGAAATGGCAATGAAAGTTGTTGATTTGGGTTTTGAAGTTGTGGAGCTTGTTGATTTTGAAAAGATGGAGGATATTGATAAAATTGAGCAAATCTCCCATAAGGATTTTGCATCCCTTGTACCCATGGCTGATATGGATTTTGATGTTGGAGCCAAGGTTGTTGCCAAGGATTCCAATTTGGTGGGTTTTGAAGATTCATAGGGTTGTTAAACCCTTGAGTTTTTTGTCCCTGCCAAGGTCTTCTTGCAACAAAACAGAGAGATTCTACTGAATTTGGGTCTTCTTGAAAGACAACTTTGAGTCCAGGAATTGAAGGAAAATCCTTGATCTCATGATTCTCTGAGCAAATCATACATGTTTCTACAACTTTTGCATCCAAGGGATATTCCCTTAAAGCATGTTTCTTCCTACATTTCGGACAAAATATGGCTAAAGCATCTGTTTCTGCTTTCTGCTTGTTTTGGATTTTAAGGGTGTCTAGTTGTTCACTAAGGCTCCCTAAGATATCAGTTTTGAATTCATCAAGCATGTTACCAATCTCTGCCCTACTTACTGATCCAGTTGCAGATTTCTTAGCCCTAATAAGAGAAGGATCCCTAGGCCCTTTTCCTGTTTTAGATTTTCCTCTTGAGAGATGGACACATAGTTCTGTTATGTCACGAAGTGGAGGTTGAGAAATGTCTCCTTTCCCCATCATGTTTAAAATATCTATCCATTCATCTCTAATGGCTTTTAATATGAGGGCTTTCAAGGTTTCATCATCTAAGTTGCTCATCTTTGCTCTTTTCAAGTTGTATTGAAATCTTTCAAGTAAGTCTTCCAAATTTTCATCTTCTTTTTTGCATCATTTTGAATACCTCATCCTTGTGATTGGTGGGCATACAATAGTCCAAGTATCTATCCAAAAATGTTTGTTTCATATCATTCCAAGTCCTAATAGATTGAGTGGCTAATCCCATGAACCATTTCAAAGCAGCTCCCTTCAATGTTGAAGGAAACAGTTTGAGTTTTTGAGAGTCTTCCATATAGTCATAGGTTCGACACACGACTTCAAACTCAAACAGAAATGTTTCAAGATCCTCACTTCGCAATCCATAAAAGTTAGGGAGAACAGATGGTGAGATATTTTTCATCGTTGTATGAGTTTCCTCATCAACTATAGGGAATCCAAACAAGTTGTCTCCTTCCCTATTTCTTCCATTATTTCCTTCACCATTGTTGTCTTCATTTTTTCCTCCTCTTCTACCTCTACCTCTAACTCCATCTATTACTTCCTCTGCCATGATAGTTTCTTTAGAGTCCTTAAAGTCCTCTAGTTCTTCTATCAAGGGAGGATGAGAGAGAGTCTCTTTGTTTTCTAAATGGGATTTAGTAGGTGGTATAGGAGAATCCTCTAATTCAGCTGCTCCTTGAATTCCAAAAATATTAAGGCTAGGGGTAGATGGTGGTGAATCTGGTCTATGCCTTGAAGAAGATGGAGTTTTGAAAATCGAACTCTTGGCTTTAGCTATAAACCTTTCCCTAGAATCTCTTGCTCTATGCATGTCATTTTTTTTATTTAAAAAAAAAAAAAAAAAAAAAATTGGGCTAATAATTCTCTTTCTGATCTTCCAGGTCACACTAGGTGCAAGAAGAGAGCATACTTAGGAAATTACTAAACCAATAAATCTCTTTTCTGATCCTCCAGATCACACTAGGTGCAAGAGGAGAGCATACTTCAAGAAGTTATCAAGTTTTCCCTTCTTTTATTATTTTGTTTTTTTTTTTTTTTTTTAAGAAATTGGCTACCTATTTACACTTCCCTGGCAACGGTGCCAAAATTTTTGGTCAATTTAGTGTGTCCTAAATTTCTACATTAATTTATCAATCCGGGATTCGTAAGCTGATGAAGTGCGGCGCACTATATGTGCAAGATAACCTATTTCTTAACTTTTTGTCGTTTTTGGTTTTCTAAGGTGAGATGGAGATTCTAAAACAAGTGTGGTTATGATTGTTTAAGGAAATGATATCCTCTATAATGATTTACCAACTTGAAACTTAAAAATGAATTTGAAACATACAATGACAAAACTTGAAACGAAATGAAAATGTGCTGCTGAAATGAAAAGGTGCTGCTAGTCTAATAAATCAAAACAGTGAATTATTGAGCATGAAAAACAAACTATTCTTGCTGCTGTCTAAACACAAAAGAAAATATGCTTAAAGAAATCCAAAATTGCAACAAAGTAAATCTAAATCAAATTACATCAACTTGTCTTCTGATCCCTCATCATTAGTCCAGCTATGATTTTCAGAAGTAACCATAAACAACTTGAGTAACTGATATCTAACTTGCAGAAAGTAAACTAATATCAAACCATACATTCATAATTCAATCCCTCACCATCAGCCCAGCTGTGGCTTTCTGAGGTAACTGAAGATGTCATGCACAATTTAATATTTCTAACTTGCAGAAAGGAAACTAATATCAAACCACACATTCATAATTCAATCCCTCACCATCAGTCCAGCTGTGGCTTTCGGAGGCAACTGAAGATGCTATGAGAAATTTAATATATCTAACTTGCAAAAAGGAAACTAATATCAAATTACACATCCATAATTCAATCCCTCACCATCAGTCCAGCTGTGGCTTTCGGAGGCAACTGAAGATGTTATGAGCAATTTAATATATCTAAATCTAACTACTGAAGCAAATGAGCAAAACTAAAATGAAAAAAGCAGTACTAAAATTAAATAGAAACTAAGAAAAGCAAATTAGCAGCAGAACAATGTTAATTCCATGTCATTAGTCAAAAAGTTATGCAAATTCCCGAGCTGCCTATTTATAACCTGAAACAAGAACACTGATCAGTGATCAATAACATAAAACATGAAAGACAAAAGTAAAATGGAAAGCATGAAAGATTATAAACAGAAATGAAGCATATATACCATGAAAGATGCAATGTATAAACATGTGAATGGAGTATGGCACAATGAGCTTTAAAGAAATAAAACATAAACTATACAATAATGCACAGAACCTTGGCAAGTGCAGGGGCCCTCTACACCAGCCTTGGCAACAATCTTCAAGTATGAATTACGTTTGAAAACAGAGTCTTCTTATATTAAAATGCAGTCATAACAGAAAGGTGATACTACGGCACAAGTGCAACGTAATTATATTACAGAGCAGACTAATAAAAACTAACAGAGACTAATCTAATATGCATATACAAATGCGTTATTTATAACAAAGGAAATACAACTGATTCCCTAAATTTTATGCTGATGGAGAACACGTAGACCATTACGTCCACAGATCTAGGATCATGGCCGTATTGAAGAGTAAACCTATGAGGAGTGGATGTTTTAAATTGTAAACAACATAGCATAGTGGCTTCTAAAAATATTCACACTAGAGCCCATCCAGACCCTAACCCACCTGAGATAGTTGATAATTTAGAAAGTATCCTTTGGAAGTCTCCTAAGGTTAGATTATTAACTGTTTTCAGATCACCCTTGAGAGCTAATTCAGTCCCTAAAAATCTTTCAGCTCTGCAACAATCACAAGCTTACTTAGTGAATCCATTTAGGACTAGGTCATTTGATGATATAATCCAGTTAGACTCTGAGTCTTCACTTTCATCTCCTGAAACAAGTGAACATCCTGGTGGCAGAGAAACAACACCTCCTGATTTACATTTTCTACATAATCTAGGTGCCTCTCATCCAAGATCAGCTCAGAAATCTACTACTGTTCCATCCACTTCTGTTCACCCATCATCCACTGTTCAAACCACTCCACTTCAACCCACACCTCCTCTTGTAAATCCACCACCTATCATGGCAGCATGGTATGCTCCCTTAGTCCTTCCTGCACCATTAGTCAATCTTCCACAGGACTATCAGTCCAAAATTCCATTGTATGATGCTAGCAATACTATAACAGCATCTCAAAATGTGGACAAGATGAATGACTACTTTGACAGAAATGAAATAGATGATGATTCTGTCAAGCTTAGACTATTTGCTCAAAGTTTGGGGGGAGAAGCAAGAAAATGGTTTAAAGGTTTAGCCCCCCACAGTATTAATGATCTCCAAGGCTTCGATCAAACATTCTTAAACAAATGGGAAGTAAGGAAGAATCCTCTCCAAGTCCTTGCCGACTATAAAAATCTCCATAGGAACCCTGGGGAAAGTGTACAAGCTTATTGTACCAGATTTAACAGTGTGTATAATGCACTCTCCCCTGAACTGAAACCTCCTCAGGGCTCAGCTTTAAACAAATTTCCTGAAGGGTTTGATCCTGACATGACATATTCACTCAGAGAAAGAGTCTTTGCAACCCTAGAAGATATGCAAAGAGGTGCCCTTTCTGTGGAAGTAAACTTAATGGAGAAGAGAGCAAGGATGAAAGCTGAAAAGAGAGTATCCTTTAGAGAGGAATCCACCCCTTCTACTTCAAGCTCAAAGATGGAAAGAATGATGGAAGAAATGATGAAGAAAATGAGCATCCTGGAGAGAGCACAAGCAAGTCTAAATCAAAACACTCCTCAAAACAGAAACCAAAGCCAGAATCAGAATATTAGAAGAAATCAACCTCCAAATAGACCCCGGGAAGATGATCAACACATCACTCCTCCCTTTCATCAAAACTTTTTAAGTGAGGTTGAGCAAACAGAACAAATAATATAGGAGGATGATATAAACTTATTTGGGGTAGATGATGATAGCTTCGAAATTCATTATGATAAAAAACAAGGCCTTTACACACCTTACGATGACAAAAGAGATGATAATGAAAATTATTATCAGAACATGGAAAACGCTGTCATAGAACCTTCAAAGGAATATGAACTCAGAAGCAAATCTAATCAACAAATCCCCAACAATAAAACCTCTGACAAACCTTCTCAAAACAACACTGCAACCCAGTCGAAGACAATCAAACAAAAATACAAAACAATGGTTGTTAATTCTGGTAGTGGTAAAGAGAAAGACACTCAGAATATTGAAAAGCGGAGTGCAAACATTAGCAGTACTAACACCCTGGCTAGTACTCCTGGTAAAACAAATTTTCCAACTGTAGATAAAACAAATCAGCTAGCTGTTATTGCTGATAAAGTGGCAGTAAACAAGGCTGAAATCAATGCTTTAAAGAGTCAAAACCTTTTTAACCTGGAACAAGAAATTTCAAAGATCAAAATTTCTGTTCCTTTGACTGAGTTAGTTGCCCAACATGTATATAGGTCCAAAATTTTGAAAGCTTTGAACTTAGAAGATAATGAAGATTCACTCAATCTTAATGATGACCAACCAGAGCTTATTTTTGGTCCAAAGTTTCAAGAAGGTCCTGTCCCTCCCTTTTACGTAAGCTTAAACATTCATGACAAAATTCTGCACAATGCTATGCATGACTCGGGCGCTTCCCATAATTTAATGACAAAAGCTGTAATGGAAATCCTGGGTCTTGAAATTACCAGACCTTACAAAGACTTGTACTCCTTTGACTCAAGCAGAGTTAAATGTCTAGGATTGATAAAAGATCTCTGTGTTAACTTAGCCCAGATTCCAGCCAAATGTTTGGTCATGGATGTTGTCGTGGCTGATGTACGCCCAAAGTATGGAATGCTTTTATCAAGATCTTGGGGGGCTAAGTTATAGGGAACTGTGCAAATGGACATGACCTATGCGACTATCCCTGTTTTTAATCAGACTAGAAGACTTTACAGGGAAACCCACATGCAGTACACAGTGACAAGTCAAGACCAGCCTAAAAACTCTCCTTTGTACACTGTAAGCACGAGCCTTGATTCTTTTATCATGTTTAATGATGAAACACTTACAGAACAAATCATTTCAACAGAATCAATGGCTGAAACGGAGGAAGAGGAACAAAACGCTGAACTGCCGAAACAGTCTATTGTGTCTAAAAATCCTAGCAAACTAAACACAGGTCTTGAACTGCAAGTCATCAATCCATTAAACTTAAAACTTGACAGTCAAGAAGATGATCCTCAACCCGATGAAAAACTTGAGGAATCAAATTATATAAAGGAGATACACCAAAATAATAAAACTGAAAATGTTCCTCTCTGGACTATGTATTTTGATGGGTCATGCACCAGAACGAATGCTAGTGTAGGTGTCTGGATCACTAACACTGAAAACAATCATACAAAATGTATTTCATGTAAATTAAACTTTCAGTGTTCCAACAACATAACGGAGTACGAATCCCTGCTCTTAGGCTTACATTTACTGAAAAAGTTAGGTGCCAAGAGAATCAATGTATATGGCGATTCCGAATTAATCATTAGGCAAGTTAATGAGGAGTATAATGCAAATCACCCCAAACTTAGGGCCTACCGAAATGATGTCATGGATCTTTTGAAAACATTTGAGGAGTCCAACCTGAATTTTGTCCCGAGGAAAAGAAATATTGCAACCCACAATTTAGCCTTTGCTGCTAGAACCTGCCCAATACTATATGATGACACGTCTCAGATAAAATTCAGACCAGCTGTCCCGGATAATAAGAAATATTGGCAAGTGTTTGACGGAGATAAACAAATAGAAGACTTCATGCAATTCAGAAATGAATTTGAACTCCATAGTTCAGATTCAGATTATGATACAGATTGCAGTGAAGAAAATTTTCTTGGTGAAGAAGAACCGTCTCCTGAGCTTATAGACATTAACCTTCAAACTAGAAAACTTACAAACCAAACAGAATGAAGTGCAAATTCTGAAACAGAGGAATTGGAAACTCTGCATTCTAAGGATGATAGTTTGCCCAAGGGTTTGGCCCCTCTAGAAGAATTGTTTGATTTTAACGATGTGGCCAATAAACCAAAACTGGAACCTGTAGAGACTGAAGTAGAGGAGTGCAATATAGGCAGTGAGGAAAAACCGAAAATGATCAAACTGTCCAAAACTTTGCCACCTCACATTAAACTCAAATACATAGAGCTATTCAAAGAGTTTTCTGATGTTTTTGCGTGGAGTTATGAAGATCTTAAATCCTATGACACTGAAATAATACAGCACAAAATTCCTCTTAAAGAGAACCAAAAACCATTCAAACAGAAATTGCGGGGAATAAACCCTGTCCAGTTGCCATTGGTTAAGAAGGAAATCACGAAGATGCACGATGCTGGTATTATTGTCCCTATTAGATATTCTGAGTGGGTATCTAATCTGGTGTCAGTTAGGAAGAAGACTGGAGAAATCAGGCTTTGTATAGACTTCAGAAATTTAAACAAAGCTTCATTGAAAGACAACTACCCTTTACCCAAGATAGATCATATTTTGCAAAGGGTGGTGGGGTCTAAAAGAATTTCTTTGCTAGATGGCTATTCAGGGTATAACCAAGTCTTAGTCCACCCTGATGATCAATTAAAGACAACGTTTACTACACCATGGGGCACTTTCATGTATGTGAAAATTCCTTTTGGTCTAATGAATGCTGGAGCAACCTTTCAGAGAGCCATGGACATAGCATTCTCGGAAGAATTGGGCTTCTTCATCATTATCTATCTTGATGATGTAACTGTGTTTTCAAAAACAAATGAAGAACATTTAGAACATTTAAGAAAATTTTTCGAGAAGTGCAGAAGGTTTGGAATATATTTGAACCCTAAGAAGACACTATTTGGTCTCCAAGAAGGTAAGCTTCTTGGACACATTATTTCAGAGGAGGGTATAAAGATAGATCGAAAGAGGATTGAGGCTATATTGCAAATCTCTCATCCTCGAAATATCAAGGAGTTGCAGTCTTTCATTGGAAAGATTAACTTTTTGAGAAGGTTCATCCCTAACTTGGCAGAGCTCCTTAGAAATATCACAAACATGTTGAAGAAGGAGCAAGGGATAAAATGGACCTTGGAAGCAAAGACATCTTTGGAGCTGGTGAAACAAGCATTAACCAAAACACCGGTTCTCATAAGCCCTGATTTTTCAAAAGATTTTTATATCTTCTCATTTGCATCAGAACATACTATTGCTGCTGTCCTTTTACAGAAAAATCCACAAGGACAAGAGCAACCTATTGCATTTTTTAGCAAGGCATTGAGGGATGCCCCTTTGAAGTATAACATTATGGAAAAGCAAGCTTTTGCTTTGGTTAAAGCATTGAAAGACTTCAGAGTATACATCCTTCACTCACACGTCATTGCCTTTGTCCCGAATTCAGTTGTTAAAGACATTCTGACCCAGGATCCGGATGGTAAAGGAGGTAAATGGATTGCTGTTATTCTTGAATATGATTTAGAGATAAAACCCACTAAGATCATCAAAGGCCAAGGTCTAGCTAAATTAATGGCTGAATCAAATTGTGAACTTCTTGATATTAATATGATCGATGCTTTAGATAACCAAGAAGAACTCTCAACTCCTGTTGTTGAAGATCATTTTATGAATTCTCCTTGGTACGCTGATATTGTTTATGTTTTGCTTAATCTGAATACACCTCCTGGTTTATCCAAAACAAAGGCAAGATTCCTAAAGTTAAAAGCTGTAAACTATTGCATTATTGATAAATGTCTTTATTGGAAAAATGCAAGTAGCATATTACTTAAATGTTTGCCTGAGTTTGATGCAGAAAAAATTAAGCAGGAGTTCCATGAAGGAGAGTGTGGAGGCCATTTGTACTGGAAGTCAACAGCCAACAAAATTTTGAGGGCTGGTTTCTATTGGCCCACCCTTTTTCCTGATGTTCACAAAATGACAACTACTTGCCATAAATGCCAATTGTTTGAGGGCAAGAGAAAATTATTACCCTTTCCTCTGCATCCAATCACTGTTGAAGCTCCTTTTCAACAGTGGGGTCTTGACTTCATAGGAGAGATTCATCCACCATCCTCTGCCCAACATAGGTGGATTCTTACCGCCACAGACTATTTCACTAAGTGGATAGAAGCCATTCCTTGTAGGCAGGCCAATGATTCGGTTATCATAAAATTCATAGAAACCAATATCCTTTCCAGATTTGGTTGTCCTACCAAGATCATCACAGATAATGCAGCAGCATTTAGAAGCAAGAAAATGGTTGAATTCTGTCACAAGTATCAGATAACATTGGGACACTCCACAGCCTATTACCCTCAAGGTAATGGACTTGCAGAATCTTCCAACAAAAGCTTAGTGAACATAATCAAGAAACTGTTGGAGGACAACAAGAAGTCTTGGCACACAAAGCTAATCCATGCACTCTGGGCTGACAAATTAACATTGAAGAAATCCATTGGTATGTCACCCTTCCAGCTTGTGTATGGTACAGATGAAATTTTTCCTAACAGCCTCAGTGTACCAGTTATGAAGTTAATTCAAGCATTGCAGACTGAAGAAAATGACATAATCAGAAGGATAAATCAGACCATTCATCTTCAGCAAACCAGAGAGGAAGTGTATAATAAAGCATTGCAGAAACAAGACAATATCAAGAAGATATTTGATAGAAGAACAAAGGCCAGCAGTTTCAAGGTTGGAGACAAAGTTTTAAAGTGGGACTCAAAGAGGGAAGACAAGGGAAAGCATGGTAAATTTGACAATCTATGGCTGGGCCCTTACTCTATTCATTCAGTCACTGGAAACAATGCATTCTTCTTACAAGAGCTGAATGGAACAGAATTGTTTGGGGGTCCTGTCAATGGCAGGATGCTTAAGCGTTACCTTTCTTAAAACCATTTTGTGTTCTGCAACCTTTTTATTTTTCTTTTTCCATTGTGAATATTTCATCCACCATTGCATTCAAAGTTGTGAAAAATCAAAAAATACAAAAACAGAGAAAAAATGAAAAGAGGGCAGAAATGAAAACAAGAATGGCACAGCCCCATGCCAAAAAGAGAAATAAATCTGAAAGTGTGCAAGCTCAAATGCCACTCCTCAAAACACACTTCTAATTAGTCAAATTGTTTAATCTTGACTAATTAGCTTTCAATTTTCTGCTGATAGGGTAGCGAATTTGATTTGCTAAACTGTTTAACCTTGGCTCATCAGTAGATAGATTAGGATAGAAATTAAGGTTCAAACAAACTCAAAATCTGAACCAAAGTTTCCAAGGAGAGATGACTCAAAACTGTTTTATCTTCTGAGTCATAAAAGAGAAAAACTGGTTCTAATTTGCCCAAAATCTGAATCAGATATCAAGGAAGAGATAGCTCACAGAAAAAAGAAAAATCAGAGCTATGAAAAGAAGAGAGAAGGCCATAATAAGAAGCTTTCAGATCTTAAGCCTTCAATTTTTGATGTTAAATTTCTGCAAATAATAATCTATGTGCAGCTTGTTTTTATGCCATAGATCACAGCAAGTCAAACAGCTTAATCTTGACTTGACTGTTTTTAAATTTTTGTTGTAGAATTTAGAGAATGAAAGTCTGTTGGGCAGTTTAATCCCAACAGACAGTAGATTAGGTAGAGAAACATCTAAGCTCAACTGTTTAATCTGAGTTCAGGGAGAAATAAGGAGTAGAAATAGATTAGGTTTCTTTCTTTCAAAAGAATAAAATGTTGTGAATAGAGTTTGCCAATCCAAGTGCACTCTGATCAAGAAAAAAATGTTAGATCAGTAGGATTGGGTAGGTAGAAGTTGTATTGATGAAATTCATTTTTCTTTCATGACTGATATTATTTGTCAAAGAAAAACAAGAGCAAGCAATAGGTCAGGCACAAGTCAGTGTCCCAGAGAAATCAAGTCTGAATTCTTGATGCCTTCAAGAAGGCACCATCCCCAAGTGGAGCCACTGTTAGCCACCTGTAATATTTTGTTATACCAAAAGGTGGCTAAATCTTTTTGAGCCTCCAAGGAACAAAATTTATCACTAAAAATTGTTGGCTCTTGAAGACTCCTTGTAGGCCTCATGCCTCTGTCCAAAATCCTCATTACTGTTCCTCTTAATTCTACTGATTCCAAGTAGAAGACTACTGAAAGACCTTCATTTTCCCCCTTCTTAAACCTTCATCTGCTCCCCTTTTTCTCCACAATCTTCCTTGTCTTCATAAATCCTCTTCTTCCATTTATGAAAATCACTTTCCCATAGTTAAAAACCCATTTTTTTTTACTATCCCGAAACCATCAAATTCCATTGAAAAACCATGAAAAACGTCATAAAAACAAAGTATTATGACTATGGACTTAAGCCCCTTTGGGCTAAGTCCTAAACCACTTCCCCACCATACGCTTTGGAGCTGGAGCCATTTGCCTTGGGTTAAGGCACTAATCGCATCGGAAAGAATCAAATGTACAAGTCTTCGCCATACTCCGAAGAACTCTGATTGCGATTAGCCTTGCTGCCTAAAAACCCCCGATCATATTATTTTCATGTAACCTGGAGCCCGCCCTCGGTGCTTAGACCTTATGAATATTTCATTCCCAAACCCATTTTTCTTTATAAAACCCAAAACCCGCTTATCCAAACTTTCAACTTAAAAACTTGAAGTCACGTGTTTAATATTTTAATGGGTTGATTGAAAGACCGATCGCGCAATCGCAATCGGAGAAATCAAATGGGTAGATAAAAAAGACCCGCATCAAAGTTCCGATGCGATTGGGTCTCGTATGTTAAAAGTTTCCCCCGCCCCTATTTCATATGACTTCCCCCGGGACCAATTGTTAAGGACCCCAGGTGCCAATCGCATCGCAATATTTCAATCACAATCGCAATGTTTCACCCCCGATTGCCGATCCCCGATTCAATCCCGACCGTTAATCTAATCCTTGATCCAACGGTCCGCGCAAAATCGCATCGCAATGTTTCAATCGCATGCGTTTTTGTTTTACCCCCGATTGCGCTCCTCCGATTAGATCTGGACCGTCCACGTGTCCAGATCGGACGGTCCAAAACCACCCCGCCTTATTTCTTCTCCCCGCTCTCCTTTGCCTGTTCTGCGCCGATCTCCACCGTTAGATATTTTTATCCGACGGCTACGCTCCTCCCCCCCATCTGAAGCAGTTTAAACCTATTTCTGTAGGATTTCTTAACTTTTTTTTGTGTTTTGCAGGTGTTTTAATGGTTTTCCATTATAGAATGAAGGAGAGCCGAGGGTTGGGAAAGATGTTTCTTGTGCCTTCGAGCTATCTAAAAGAACCATTCACGGGTTCTGTATCAAATGATTTATCGATGTTTCATGAGCATTGATAACCTAAAGAGCCCTGCGCGGCCCTGCACATCGACAAGACATTGTTTTATTCAAGACAGTAGTTAAAGAGTATCAGTTTTTGAAGACAAAGCACAGCAGATGAAGATCGAAGACAGTTTTTACGGGGATTACGGCTAAGACAGTTATCAAAAGCCTAATCCCCAATCTAAAATACAGTTTAAAAGAAAACCTAAAGTGTTCATCAGACATATTGCCTCCACCGCCATACTTTGAGGCAAATTGATTCCTCAACCACCGCAGTGCCACCTATTGCCTCAAAATGCTCAATCAAAGGCTGAATTTATTAAACTAAATCAGATATTTTGCCTCGAAGCAGCCAAAGAAGTTATTTCTGCCTCAAAATTAATGACATAATGTGTGCAGAGTAACCCTAACAGTATGCAGAGCCTCAAATGTCAAACAAAGCTCCCTCCGAGCTTACTTCATAAGTGTAAACACATTAATGCAGTTGGAACACCTGTAATGATTTCTTCGTCGAGCCTCCAAGGGCCAGGAAGACATTAATTCTGCATTAATTGTACTTGAGATCTTTTTATCAGATCTCACCTCCTCATCCTTCTATAAATACTTCAGTAGAAGATGAGTGAGGGGTTGGATTAGTTGGTTGTCAGTGTAATTGCTGAAGCATTCTATGTAACTGAGCTGAAAACTCTTGACTGTAAATAATGGTTTCATCAGCTCTTGGAGCTATGCTTGTAGCAGATAGGTTAGGTTGTGAAGAGAGATGGATTAAAACATTGGATCTGAAGATTTTAACCGGTTTGAAGCATCAATACAAGCTGATTTATGGGATCCTGGTCTATGTTGATGGTGATGTTATTCTCACTGTAACTTGTATTTTGTTTCTGTTTTCAATTTTTTTCATTTTCCACTATAAAGAACAGTTTAAACAGGGTTAGGACCTACTGTATATCAGTAACCTTCTCTGGCTGAGAAATCTTTATCTAAATGTTTTCTTTCAACTGTGTTATTTGAAAATGATTTAATTCAGTCTAAGTACACGGATGCTGGCGTTCCCTCATCCTATTGTCATTGCTGACTGTTATTTTTAAATGTTACTTTCAATATATGTTGTGTGAGGATGAATTGAGGAAATCAAGGTTAGCCCTGAGTCCCTTTCTTGTTTGCTCAACTGTTTGATTGTTTCCCTTAGGATGTGTCAAAAGCTAACTAGTTTCGAAGTACTTATCAGATCTTAGGCCATTCTGTGTTATCTCTATAATTATCTTGGAAGTAACTAAGTAAAGAAGAGCTAGGAGAGGATTATGGTGAGCCCAGCCCGCTAGTTTCTACTCCAAAAGTTGCCTTCAAGTTTCCCTTTGTTTTTATATGTATTCTATTGGAAGTGTATCAAAGGCTGGATAGTTTCAAAGTACTTACCAGATCCTAGTTTGCTTCTATGTTTCTCTTAAGTGCTTGGTCAAAGGCTGGCTAGTTTGAAAGTACTTACTAGATCCTGGGCTGCTCTTTGTTCTACATCTGTCATTTCCCTTTCTTATTGTATCATTCCATTCCATAAATCAAACTTTAAAGAGATCCTTAGGCATAGATGACTTGCCCCATAGATCACTCTTGAACCTGAATGTTTCAATTAAATCCTCTTATGACTCCATAGCCCAATGGATTGAAAACTTTCCATCATCTTTCTTATTGATCGAAGCTTACTCTTTTGCTTGCAACTTCTCACCTTTGAACCTATTTGCATATAGATCTTTCTGCCTCAGACAGCAATTATGTTCAATCATCCGAAAAGACCAAACAAAACCCTTAGACCTCATAACTAGCCTAATATCATTACCCTAAGCTTTCAAAGACATCCATCTTTGTACATATTGGAGAGATCCCTCTCCGGATTCAGGAGGGCTAGATCCTAGAATCCCAAAGTTGGTTGAAACGATGTTAACTCTGTGATCGGACTTTGCCAATCTTGCTAATAAATTCTGAGAGAAACTAGCAACCAATGTTCTTTTCTGGATTATTCATGTACACCTTACAACTCCCACTACATGTATTGAAAATGGCAACAAGAAACAGTGAAGGAGGCCTCCTGAAACATCTTTCCTGATCCTAGTTGGAAAGTGATCACCTAAACTAGGTGGGGACCACACATGTGATTTTTGTTGAAAAATCTATTTTTAGACTATGTCTATTTTTAGACATACGGAGCATGATTCGGGGATTCCAGTTGGAGATTCTTGAAGTATGCGACATGTTGGTAAAAATAGATGAGACTCATATTTTTAGGTCACAGGCTATTTTTAGATTGCCTCTCCTAAAAATATGGAAGTCAAATATTATTTACCCTTAATAATATTTAGACTATAAACAGCAGTTTACTCTCTTGGAGCACTTCAGTTCGAGTCATGGAGGTGGCTCATGCATCTGAAAGAGGAATCACGTGGTTCCTAGGGTTTGATGGCATCTTGCATGTTAGACTTCAGTTAGACTCATGTGGCAGAGTTTTGGTGGAGTTGATTGAGGAGTTAATGGAGGTGGTGTTCTGGTTAACTAGTTGAACTAGTTGTATTTAGTTTAACTAGCTAATACACTAGAGATGAGTTGTGTGAATTAAATATTATTTAATTCACTAATTATTAACTCATTATTCAACTAAAGAACACATCATTTTAACTCAGTGCATGGACAGTTCAGTGGAGAACAATGAAAGAGGTAGATGAAAGGGTGAGTATAGCTATCAGTTGGAGGATCAGTTTTGCATGGGATTTGCATTACACTTGGAGGAAATTACCAATGACAATTGCGCAGTGAAGCCAAGGAGATTCGAACCTTGGATATCTATTTAGACCAGCCTTGATTGCGCAATAGAGGCAGAGAAGTAGTGGGTGTGTTTTGAACCTGTGACTTGTTCAAAACCAAGCTAGTTTTTGTGTAGCTTTGGGAGATAGTACTGAGTACTTGTGAGGAGTGTGTACTATGTATTTGCTGCATGTTCTCTCCATTTATAATATACTATAGCTGTGGGGTTTTCAGCTATAAGCTTTCCCCATACATACTGTGTTAATGTGTGTGATGATTTGATGTGCTATCGCTTCTATTCTTTCCGCATGTGACAATTAATTGTAGATGAGATTATGTGTTATGCATGCAATTCGAAATTGATGTGTAATCGGGTTAATATCCATTGAATAAGTGATTTATTCAGCTAATTTCTACAACATGTGCAATATCAGGCCTTGTGCAGACCATTGCATACATTAAGCTTCCAACTGCAGATGCATATGGAAATTTAGACATATAATCCATGTCTTCTTGGGTCTTTGGGCACATCTCCTTACTAAGTTTGAAATGGCTAGCAAAAGGTGTACTTACTGGTTTTGCATTCTGCATATTAAATCTTTTCAACACCTTTTCTATGTACTCATTTTGAGATAATGTTAATTTGCGATTTTTCCTGTCTCTAGTTATCCTCATACCAAGGATTTGTTTTGCAGCTCCCAAATCCTTCATTGCAAAGGAATTTTCCAATTTTCTTTTGAGCACATTTATTTCCTGCATGTTAGATCCTGCAACGAGCATGTCATCTACATAAAATAACAATAAAATATAGTTGCCATCATTTTGCCTTTTCAAATAAACACATTGATCAGAGTGACATCTAGTATAACCTTGTTCATACATAAACTTGTCAAATTTTAGATACCACTGCCTTGGAGCCTGTTTTAAGCCATACAAGCTCTTCTTTAACCTGCACACCAATTTTTCTTTCCCTTTTACCTCATATCCTTCTGGTTGCTGCATGTATACCTCTTCCTCCAAATCTCCATGGAGAAATGTTGTCTTTACATCTAACTGTTCAAGATGTAAATCTTCCGCTGCTACAAGACTTAAAATAATTCTGATTGAATTCATTTTAACAATAGGAGAAAATATTTCATCAAAATAAATATGCAAACCCCTTCACCACAAGTCTAGATTTGTACCTCTGTTTTCCTCCATCTTCTTCCTTCAGCCTGTAAACCCATTTATTCTGCAATGTAGTTTTACCTGCAGGCAACTTGACTAAGTCCCAAGTTTGGTTATGCATTAAAGAGTCCATCTCTTCTTCCATGGATAGCTCCCACTTCTTCCTACTTTCAACCTGCATTGCTTCTTCATAACATTCAGGTTCACCAGAATCAGTCAACAATAAATAACATAATGAAGGAGAGTATTGTTCAAGGGGTCTACTTATCCTGGTAGATCTTCTAACACCACTTTCAGGTGTTTGAGGTGCCTGTTGTTGTTGTGGTGGTTGCTGCTGCTGTGGTTGTTGATTATTATTATTTTCAGGCACCTTTACTTTTTCAGATATCTCATCAAGAACCACATATTCCTTGCTTTCTTTTTCCTGTTTCTTTTCCTGCAACTGATTCTTATACAAGACCTTTTCATTGAATATTACATCTCTGCTCCTAATGATTTTGTGATTTTCATAATCATATAAGCGATAACCAAAATCATTAGCACCATATCCAATAAAGGTACATTTATTTGATTTTTCCTCAAGCTTTGTTCTGTTTTCTTTATTAATATGGACAAAGGCCTCACAACCAAAAGTCTTTAAAAAAGAGTAGTTTACCTTTTTACCTGTCCATGCTTCCTCTGGAATACCACCATTCAAGGAACTTGAAGGCCCTCTGTTTATTAGATAAACAAAAGTATCTACAACATCTGCCCAAAATTGTAAAGGCAATCTTGCATGCAATCTCATGCACCTTGCACACTCCATGATTTTTCTGTTCATCCTTTATGACACACCATTTTCTTGTGGTGTTCTTGGAACTGTCTTCTCTCTATGAATTCCATGCTCTGAATAGTACCTATCAAACTCTTTGCTGCAATATTCACCTCCATTGTCTGATCTGAGACACTTCAAATTATTTCCTATCTCAATCTCAACCAAAGTTTTCCATTTCTTGAAAGTATCAAATACATCAGATTTATTCTGAATACAATAAATCCATGTTTTTCTAGTTGCATCATCAATAAAAGTAACATAATAACGAGAGCCACCGAGAGATGATACCTGAGCAGGTCCCTATACATCTGTATGCACAAGCTCCAATTTTTCGCTCTTCTTTTCTTTCCCAACTCTGAGAAATCTGACTCTCTTTTGTTTTCCATAAATGCAATTCTCACAAAAATCCAAATCAACATTCTTCAAACCTGGCAACAAATTTCTTGAATGAAGAATCTTCATTCCCTTCTCACTCATGTGTCCGAGCCTATGATGCCATAATGTTGCATCTTCTCCTTTGGAAGTTAAAGCATTAACAGAGTTAGAAATACCATTGCATAAATACAATGTACCAACCTTTTCACCTTTTGCTATTACCAGTGCTCCTTTGGTGACCTTCCAAGTTTTATCTATGAAAGTTGTCACACAACCTTCACTACCTAACTGCCCTGTTGAAATCAGATTTTTCTTCAGATATGGAACATGCCTTACCTCCTTTAGTAGCCATTGGTTTCCATTCTGTTGTTTTACAAGAACTTTACCCATTCCAACAATTTTACAGGGTTTATCATCACCCAAACAAACTTGTTCAAAATCTCCTTGTACATAGTCATGAAAATATTTCTTATCAGGTGTGGCATGGAATGAAGCCCTTGAATCTACAACCCAAGAATCAGTAACATTTTCGAAAGAAAGAATCAAAGAATCTTGTAACACATCACCTGTCACATTTTCTTCATGATTGTTTTCTTGCTATGTGTCTCCTTCTTTTCCCTTTCGAGATCTACAGTATTTCTTTAGGTGTCATTTCTTTCCACAATTCCAGCACACTATCCCCGATATGGACTTGGATCTGCCTTTCCTTGGTTTACTGCTATATCCTAAGCTCTTTCTTCTTTCCATTCTTCTTCCCCTAGACTCTGCACTCAAATCATTACCTGATGTCTCACCGGAGCTTTTCCATCGCATTTCCTCGCTAAGGATAGCACCAACAACATCATCAAACTTTAAAGTACTAGATCCAGAGACAGAGTTACTAATGGCCATTACTAAACCATTCCAACTCTCTGGCAATGAGCACAAGAATAACAGAGCTCTAAATTCATCATCAAAGTTTACCCCTACAGAACTTAGCTGACTGGTAACTGTATTAAATTCATTTAAATGGTCTGCAACAGATCCACCTTCCGACATATTCATATTAAATAGTCGTTTCATAAGAAATACCTTGTTTGAGGCTGAGGGTTTTTCATATAGTTTCGCCAACTTCTGCATCAAACCCTCTTTTGTTGTTTCCTTCGAAATATTGAAGGTGACTGACGCCACAAGACACAACCGTACTGTTCCAAGTGCCTTTCTATCAAGAATGTTCCATTCCATGTCTGTCATGGCCGCCAGCTTCTTCTTTTTTTCCGCTCAATGGTAGGTACAGATATTTCTGATACAGATAATCTTCCATCTGCATTTTCCAGAACGGGAAGTTTTGGCCGTTAAATTTCTCGACCCTAAATTTACCATCTTCCGCCATTACTCCCACTCGCACCAGGAACCCTTCTTTCCTGCGAGTTTATCAGCCAAATGTACCTTCGGCTCTGATACCAGTTGTTAGAAAATTAAATATTACAGAGCAATGCAACACATAAAATATGCGGAAAATATAAGCACACAAAACAAATAAAAACCAGAGAGACACAGATATACGTGGTTCACCCAGTTTGGGCTATGTCCACCCCGAACAACCAGTCCTTCCTTTCTATTATCCAACAAAAATGAAGAGACAAAACCTACAGCAGATTCGTTGTAATATCCTCTGTTCTCTCTCACAGTCTCCCTCTCTGTTTCTCGCTCCGAGAATACACACATATTACACAGCCACAATACAATACCCTCATATATACAAGGGGGTTGCCTTCTAGGGAAAAAAACCCTAATCTAAACATAACTTCTATCGTCAGATCACTTGCCTAATGAACAACCCAGATTGACTACAAATTACTATACTTTTACAAGGCAATTTTACATCTGTTTTTAGCTTCGGGGGCGCTGCCCCCAAAAACCCCCGCCAGGGGGGGGCTCCAAAAAGCGCTGCCACCCCCCCTGGACCCCCCACGGCAGCGATTAATTACGGGCGACGTTGCTGCCCCTTTTAAGGTACAGGGGTCCAATGCTGTGATACAAAGTAAACAAGATAATCAGGCTCCACACCCAATAACATCATGGAAAAACAAGTCTTCGCATTAATAAAATCATTGAAAGACTTCAGAGTTTATATCCTGCATTCTCATATTATTGCTTTTGTTCCGCACACAGTTGTCAAAGATATCTTAAATCAGGATCCCGATGGTAAAAGGGGAAAGTGGATTGATATTATTTTAGAATATGATCTAGAAATCAGACCCACTAAACTGGTTAAAGGACAAGGACTTGCAAAACTCATGGCTGAAACAAATCTACAAGAATTAGATATGAATTTTGTTGACTCTTTAGAAGAACAAGAAGAATGCACAGCTCCTCATGTTGAAGAAGTATTTTTAAATTCACCTTGGTATGTTGATATTCTTTATGTGCTATTCTATCTTAATGCTCCTCCTACTTTATCAAAGAAAAAATAAATATTCCTGAAACAAAAATCTTTAAAATTTTTCATTTTAGATAGAGTTCTATACTGGAAGAATCCTATTGGTATATTGCTTAAATGTTTTCTTGAGGATGATGCATGAAAGATCATGCATGAAATGCATTAGGGAGAATTTGGGGACCATCTTTACTGGAAAACCACATCTAACAAGATCCTTAGAGCCAGCTACTATTTCCCACCCTCTTCTCCGACACCCATGCCAAATTTTCGATGGCAAGAGAAATTTTTTACCTTTGCCTTTACATCCGATCATTGTTGAAGCTCCACTTCAATAATGGGGTTTAGACTTCATTGGAGAGATCCACCCTTCTTCATATAACCAACAAAAATGGATCCTCACCACTAATGATTACTTTACAAAATGGATAGAAGCCATCCCCTCTAGGAATGCCACCGATTCAATCATTATCAAATTTCTTGAGACCAACATTCTGTCTAGATTTGGTTGCCCCAAGAAAATCATTACAGACAATGTGACTACCTTTACATCCAAAAGAATGGCTGACTTCTGTTATAAATATAACACCACATTAGGACATTCCACAACTTATTAGCCTCAAGGTAATGGGCTAGCCGAGTCCTCCAATAAAAGCCTAGTCAATATCATTAAGAAGCTTCTGGAATAGAATCAAAAGGCATGGCATGGAAAGCTAGTACATGCACTATGGGCTGATAGACTAACCACCAAGAAATCAATTGGTATGTCTCCCTATCAATTAGTGTATGGCATGGACACCATTTTCCTGACATCTTTGGGAGTCCCGGTGATGAAACTGTTACAAGAAGTACAATCAGAATAAATGACATGCAAAGGATGCTGAACCAAAATATCCATTTACAGAAGACAAGAGAGGAGGTGTACAAAAGGACACAGTTAGTACAGAAAAATATGAAGAAAATATTTAACAGAAGAACCAAGGACAATGATTTCCAGATTGGAGATAAGGTGCTGAAGTGGGACTCAAGGGGAGAAGTTAAAGGTAAACATGGTAAGTTTGAAAACTTGTGGAAAGGGCCATTCATTATTAGTTCAGCTATAGGAAAATATGCCTTCTTTTTACAAGAACCTGATGGGACTGAAACATTTGGAGGTCCTGTAAAAGGCAGGACACTAAAACACTACTTTTGTCACTATTCCTAGCTTTATTTTCTCACTCATTGTACATACCATAGTTTGAAGAAAAGGTCAAAAAGAGAGAAAACACAAAAACATAGAAAAAATAGAAAAGAGGGAAGATTTTAAAGAAAAGGTACAACCCCATACCCAAAAAATAGTAATACTGAAAGTGTGCAAGTCTAAATGCCACTACTGGTACAAAAAGAAGGCCTTGTTTAGTCATCTAGCCTAATCATGGCTGAACGTGTTTTAAGTTTATTGTTGATAAGTTAGTGAAAATAATTCTTGTCAAAATATTGAAGCTTGAATTGTTGAAGAAAATAGATTAGGAAAGAAATATACTAGTTGCACATGCTAAAAATAGAACCAAGGAGAAAAATAGGGGTGAATAACAAACTATGTATTTTAGCCCTGATTTTTCTAGTCTTATTTTGTACAAAAATAACTTTTGTGTGCACCTTGTTATTATGCCACAAACCCATGATAAATCAGATTTCCTAATCCTGATTTAGTCATGTTTTCAATTTCATGTTTTTAGCTTAGAGAATGAAGTCCGTCATATTTCTTAATCTTGACAGTCAAATAGACTAGGTAGAGAATAAGAAGGGTTCACTAGCATAATCTAAACTCTTGGAAGAGATAAGTGTAGAAGTAGATAGTTTGTTTTTTCTTTCAAAATAAAAATGTCAATGGGTTTTCCAGTTCAAGTGCACCCAAGGAAGAAAAAAATGTTAGGAGAATAGGTCGGGTAGGTAAAATTGAAGTTGAGCTAATCATGCTTTCATATTTTCAAAATCACTACTTCAGGGAAAGAAGCAACAAAAGAAAGAAGAAAACTCGCCCAATGGATGAAGCACTGGTCTTCATAAGCCAGAGATCTGAAATTCCAGACACCTCCTGAAAAGGAGCTACCCTCCCCAAGTGGAGCCATTGTTAATCATCAGTTATTTTTACTTGTTTAGATGAATAAATGCTTTGTCTTGGATTTCTAGAAACAAAATTCAAGAATCATGTGAGACTTGAGTTCTAGAAATCTCCTCAAAGAGAAATTTTTCACTATCCTACTTCCCTATCAAAGCATGGCCAATCTATCACCCAGACAAGACCAATGTCCCTCACTCTCACTATGATTTCCACCTCTGCCTATAACACTCTATCTCTATTTGCCTAAGCCCTCTACTTTCACACCTTTTTCGCCAAGTAAACCAAACTTTTTCCCCTACTCACCAAGCGCCTCAAGAAATGGTGATTTCAAAACTCCCTTTCTAAAGCCCTCTAAAGTAAAAAAAAATTTCTAGTTGTCTGAGATGATAGTGCATAATAGAGTGTCAAAAACCTTGCCTCCTCATCCAAACCCTGATTCAAGTTTTCAGTCAGAAAACCTATTCCAAGGACATTACAATAATTCAAATAGGGTCACCTAGGTTATGCACTATCATGGTTCTAAATTCACTATTTCCACAAGTATTCAAAGGTGAAGTCAAGAGAACACAAGGATGAGGCTTGTCATTATCCAAAGAACATCAAAAGACCTCCAAAGGTACTCTCTTGATCAAGAAGTAAGCCTGCAAAGGGGAAATTTACCATGTCCAAGAATTTCTATAGGAATGTTTTGTAAATGGTCAACAACAGAACAGAGGCAAAGAAGGGGACCTAAAAATTTCATAAAGGAATCCACAACAGGTGGTAAGATACAGTAGGATTAATTTCACAAAGGAAATCATTAAAGAATTGTTTGGCCTCAAGCATGAATCTTGTAGAGGGACAACTGCCCTTTACTTACATTCCTGCAAAGAAGACCAAAAGGCCATCAGATTAGCCATGAGGTAAGGTAAAAGAGGAGGATCATCATAAGAGGACCATTCATAGCAAGAATAAAGCAGCATGTATGTGTTTAATGGGAATCAAGATTCATGACTGTTTTAACCAAGAAATAGAGCAATGCTAAGGTTACAAAGGCAAAGAACCCCTAAACCCCTTCAAATAATCATTGAAGGCCTTTTAGACATAAAATAGTGAGTTTGATAAGTGTATCTTTGAGAACTTAGAAGATAACATTGTTTTTTTTTATAAAGTATCCCTAAAAACTTAGAAGCTTGGGAAGATAGACAAAGATGGTCAAAATAGTGACAAATAAACCTCCTTCATCACAACAGATGGTTTCAAGGGCTTTCAAACTACCTTACAGGGTTTGGCAGACAAGCACTAACTCCACCTCAGCAAAAGGTAAAATCAGAGTTTTTAAAGAAGAGCAAGAAGGACAGACATGAAGATCAAACACTCCACTACACCAAAGGCAGAAAGATGATGAAGAGTATCTGTAGGAAGAGGCAAGAAATGTCAGTTCAAAGGTCTGTTTCTTTGAAAAATAGTTAGAGACATCTCCAAGTGACCAAAGGGGACAAAAATGGGTAGAAATTTCTAAAGATAACAACTATGATAAGCATGGGTCATTGTTTGATAAAGCAAGCTGTCCAAATTCAAAAGAGACAGTGATGAAAGTGACCTAAAAACAAACAAATATACCCCTGGTTTATAGCAAAGCAGTGAACTCCCAACAAGGACCTCTTTATCAAATGACTTTTTTGCAAAAAAGATTACTAAGACATAAATAACACTTTACAAGATCCGACAAAGGTTTTTTTCCCACAGAAAGAATGACAAGGTCAAAGGAAAGAATGTTTCAAATATAGAATATCAGCCAAAAGGAGAAATGGAAAAAATGATGAGTTTGCTATGTATAAATGTTAAAGTCAAAAACAGGTTCTTTTGCCAAAAAGGACTGAGAGGCATAGGCTTGGTGTCTTCAGGTAGGGTGTCAAATTAAAAAGAGCCTTGAAAGGCCTCCATCAATGAAGAAAAGAATCTGTTTCAATCAGATATGCCACCTGCAACACCAAAAAGTCAAAGACACAGTTAGAAAAAGTGAATAAACATGAACATTACAAAAGTGGGTTCTGGCTTCAAAATTATTTTTCAAAATGGTTATAAAGGCATTTTTTGTTTTTCCCCCACATAATTTGTCATCTCCAAGAAAAAGAATGATGTTGAGAGAGAGTTTGAGGGTTTTTGTGCAAAATCAGTAAAAATCTCTAGGCGCTACGCACCGAGGCCGACACTACGCACCTGGCCTTCGATGCTACACATAGGAGAGGTGGCTGCAATGTTATTTAACTTTGCACTGCACACCTAGGGCCTGGATTTATGCACCTGGGCCAGTGTTATGCATAGACACAGCAAAGGGCCCGAGCTGCCCGAAACTGCCTATCTATCACCTATGCTACTCTCCTGAAGGCCCGACTGGCCCATCTCCGACCGGAGCTGACTCGACGCTACGCACAAGTTCTACGCACAAACAAAGTGTGTCTAAAATTTCTAAAAGGAGTTAAAAATTCATTTTTTCGCCTCCAAACTTTCTGCAATCAAAGACACAAGGTTGGTGGTTTATCTTCTTGCCTCCAAGATTTCATTTTCCTAAGAAAAGAGATATTTAAAGGCTTAATTAAACCAAACCCTAGGCTGCATAAGAAATTAGTTTTAAATATCTTTGGTTAGGGTTTGCAAAGGGGAGAACTGTTATATGTGCCCGAGGAGACTTAGTGATAGAAAACAAACCTCTAAAACACTGAGTGCACTCCTGGAAAGTTTAATCTTAGCCCCCATTTTCAAAATTCGCCGATCACCTCACTCATTACAGCCTTTTGACCCAAAGGCCCTCAAACAAATTTTAAAAAGCCTTATGTGCTAAAGAACTAGTCACCATGTCCGGAGTAGAGATTCACACCAGCAGTGATGAAATTCAAAGACCTACCAAGCCTAAGCACAAGGGAGGAAAGGCCAATAGGTTTGAGCCCTTAGACACCATTCAAATTACCTCCTCTCCCATGATCCTTTCATAATTTCAGGTTGTTGGGTGTTGTGAGTTTTGTGAAAAGGTCAAGCAAGTCAAAAGCCACTTTGACTTAACTAGATTGTTCGTCATTGGCTTACAAAATCACCAAGTTAACCTATCCGGAGTGGAATTTGAACTCTCATCTGAATCCATTTCCAAAGAAATAGGTATACCAGACATATATGAGATATGGTTTAAACAAAAGAAGTTGGAGTTGAGCTATTATGAACCTTACCTAAAACCAAGCTATCAAAAAGGCTGCAAGGATGTTTTTCCTTTTTCCCACTTGCTAGAGAGGTATGCCTTACTGATGAAGTAGATTATCAGATATTTCACTTGTGAGGGAAGATACTCTAGGATTTACTCATATCATATAAGGTTACTAATGCACTTCACCAAAGTCAAAATGATGAACCTACCATACTACATTTTCTGGAGCATTGACAAGATGGCCTCACTTGTCAAGAAAAGAAGCTATGACCACCAAACGCTGAGCCTTTTCCACCACTCCTTGATCAAAATGATTGTCTTACACCAGTTGGAGCAGCAAGGAATCCCTTGGGGAGTATTCATCTCACATGATGTGTTTACAAACCCCCAAGCCTTCATTCACCAGAATCTACCTTCCACTTCACAACCACCTACCTCCACTCCTCCATCGTCTCTGCCTATGCCTTCTCCACAAAGAAATTCACCTCCTATCTCTTCTCCTAATGTACCAAGTGAAGAAGCTGACAGTGGCTCTAATGAAGAGAAAACAGATGACAATAATGAGGAAGAGGACAATGAGTTATAAACTGAGGAAGACGAATAAAACAAAGAAGAAGGAAATGAGTTAAAAACTGAGGAAGATGAAGAAGAAAAAGGAGAGGACAGTAGTGAGCAGGAAAGTGATAATAGCCACAACAAAAAAGAAATTTATGATAGCAGAAATCGGGAGAAAGATGCAGATGAGGAAAAGTTTGAAAACATTGAGGCAAATGTAGAGCCTAATAAAGATGATGAAAGTGGTGAAAATGATGAAGATTATGGGACAGAAACAGAGTTTAAAGAAGAAGAAAAACAGAGTGATGATGATCAAGAAGAGGTAGCTTCTCAAGAGGGAAACAGTGGGAAAGAAAACAGATCTGAAATCAGTGAGCCCCATGATGAGAAAAAGGGCCAAAAAAGGGGGTCTTATGATGAAGAAGATGACATTGAAAACACATATGAAGATAGTGGGGAGGAGGCATATGAAGGTAATGAAGATAATAAGAAAATAAATGATGAATTTGAGCATGACAGTGAAACCAATCACAGTGACAAAGGTGTTGAAATAAATGCAAAAAATGATAGAGAAGAAGACTTTAGTGAAGGGTAGAGCCAAAATGAGGTAGGTGAAGAGGGTAGTGGTCAGTTTGAGAGTCAAGATGACAGTGAAGAAAACAGTGAGAAAAGCAAGGATGATGATGAGGTCAAAGGTCAAGAAATTAGTAACCCTATGGAGCATCAAGTGACTCATGAAAGCCATGACAAAGATGAAAAATGTTGTGGCACCTCCAAAGGTAAAAATACCATCATCAATCCTCTCACATGCACCTATCAAAGAGGCATAAGAGACATGTTTTTTGCCTCAAAAAGGAAAAGGGCCTTCTCTCCTCCCGCAATCAAGCATCAAGACAAAGGAAAGGGAAATATGGACAAAGGTGAGCAGAAGGTACAGGTAAGAAGGAGAAAAAGGATGAAGAATACTTCTTAAGGGCCTCAATTCATTGATCTAGACACTGAAAATGAGCACCAAGAGATGAAAAATAGGTTGCTCCTCTTGGAAAAAGATGCATAGCTTCAGGAATGGGAATGGGAATTTGATATGGCTCAAAGTTTCATCCACTATTACAAAGAGGAACATAATCATTTCAAGGAGGTTAAGAGGGGCATTGCCCTACAAAAGAAAATGACAAAACATTATGCAAGGAAAAGCGAGCTTGCTAGTGCCAAGCTAAAGAAGGTCCTCATTGAACTAGAATACCTAAAAAGAGACAAATTGCATGAAAACCTTGGAGTCTTGGCTGAAGCTTCTCAATAGGTGTCCAAAACCTCTTGAGGGATCTCTCCACAAATTTTGAGGCAAATTGGACAACTTTTTGCTTTTTCCAAATTTTGAACCCTGGGAGCGCAGCACCCTAAGTGCTACGCACAAAATTGGTGCATCCTAAGCTCTCAAAGTTTACATTTTTGTGGTTTTCACATCACCAACAGTCTACTCACCAATTTTCAGATCTTTTGGAGCATTTTTACCCCCTCAAAAGGTCAAAAAACATAAAAAAGTTTGACCTTTTTGCCTCCTTTTCAGACCAAGTGTTACGCACAGAGCAGTGTTGGGAAATTTTATTTTTGAGCACGTAGATGTAATCAAATCAACAAAATTGAAACATTTTTTTAAATTAGACTCATCAGGCTTTCCAATGAGCCATCACGGAGCCAAATCTAGTGTCGGGAAGACCTCCAAAAGACTACTTCCTATTTCTGTGCTACACACCTGGCATTTTTTCATTGTTTGACACAATGTGCTACACTCTTGTAGATGACTGTGAAAAATGTGCATTTGGCAAGTTTTCTCATGCTTTTCAGGGCCTAAAAGTCAATATAATTGCTATTTTGGGCTGGAAAAGATATTTGTAGGATATTTTTGTGCCTTGGGCCTTGCAAGGCCTCAAGACAAGTTAGGATATTTCTTTTTGGCCAATAGGCTTCTAGATGCTCTAGTAGGCTCTCCTCTCCTTGTTTATTATATAAGGCATGAGGATTCATTGTAAACATTGGGACTTGATGTGTTTAAGAGAAATACATAGTTTTATGAGCTTGGAGAAGAAATTGGTTTTATGAAGTGGATGAATGGCTTGTTTGGCTTGATGTTGGAGAAGCTTGTTTGCAGGATTCCATAGCTTGGTGAATGGTGATGTTTTCCTAACTTGTTAGTGTTTTCTTGTCCTCATTTTGTTTCATTCTTCTTGGTTGTTATAGATTAGAAAAGTATAGGTTGAGACATGCTCATGGAAGCACCTCAAACCTCCTGTTTTCTATAGCTTTGATGTTTTCCTCTTTTAGTCATCTTAAGGAATTATTGACTGCTCCTTAGGCCCACTAAAACTTGTTTTTGTTTCATGAATGGTTAGTATGCTAGGTTATAAATATGATTCATGGTATGCCCTTATTATTTAAAGTTTTCAAAAACCTATCTTGAAGCTTTTCTATGAGATCTTAATTGATTAGGTTAAGACAAAGAGGTCTTGTTCGATCTTGCCCTTTTCCCATGCTTACCAACTTATTTTAGAGTTCCCAATAAATTGATATATGCTGTTTAGGAGTTACCTCTCCATAAATTGAGTTTTTTGTTTATCTTATGTGTTTTCCCAAAAGCTGAAGGTGAATTTCTAAAGTTAGGAGTTCTAATGCTTCTATGTCTCATCGGAATGTTCATATTACATGTTTATCAGTCTGAGTATTTTTCATAAACATTAATGATTTGCCCTACTTCATGAGTTATTGCTTAAAACTATATATGTTTAAGACCTCTTAGTTTTTTCCCAAACTTAATGTTCATTACACCTCATACATCACCTAAAGGATCCATTAACCTTGCTAAATCGACCCTGCAATACACTCTGTTCCATCATTTAGATACCCTTGACTTCATCTAACCCCATAGAACTATTGATTTTATAACCTCTCATTCCACCTATCCTACTTAGTCATCTTACCCCAACCCAAAAAAAACAAACAAAATTACACTTAACAACTAGCCTAAAATCAATCATCCAAAGTGAACAAGTTCACATCCTTCAAATAATAGAGAGAACCCTATCTGAGTCCAGGAAGTCTAGGTTCTAGGACTCCAAAGACTAGTCTAATGTTACCTTGTCATTTGGTTTAGCCAATCTGCCAAATCATGGGACCCTAACACCTTCAACACTTACAGCTCGTTCCTTGCGATTGCCACATTGCAAAATCTTAAATCGCACTTTGCACCATTTATCCTTTCTCCCTTAACACTTAATGTTGTTCTGGCCAATTGCGATAGTGTGATCTCGCCTCGATGTCGGTCCCACCACCACGTCACCATCACAAATTTCACTTCACATCCTTTACATTTTACCCTTAACGCTTATCGCTCGTTCTTGCAATTGCGATATTGCGACATCACATATCGCAAATCGCAACTTTTCCCTTTTTCTTTTGACCACCACGTGATCCCCATCACAAATCACATCCTACATATCTTATCCTATCGAAAATCGCATCCCGAAGAACTTACCACATTGCAGATCGCAGCCCGCAATCTTTACCGCATCACAAATCGCACTTCGCGAAATTTAGTTCATTCCATTAAGTCCTTACCACTATCCATTTAAACTTGTGATATTGCGATTCATGACCCACCACGTCACTCGTCGCACTTCGCACTTCACACAATTTAGTTTATTCCATTAAGTCCTTACTGCTATCCATTCAAACTCAGAAGTTGCGAGTTCGACATCGCATATTGCAAATTTTACCTCCATTGTGTCTCTACCATCGCATTTTTAGATTATTTCCACTCCAAATCCATTTCTTGTGCTATAATAAGGTTTTATAAGGTTTTAAACCCCCTCTTTATGCTTCTAAGCCTTTTTCAACTCTTTCCACTCCAAAGGCATTTCTCACGTTATAATCAAGTTTCTAAGGGATCAACCCCCTATTTCCACTTCCAAACCTCGTTTCATGCATCAAACCTCCCATTAGCCTCTTTTAGCCCTTTTTCTACCTCCATACTGCAAATTAACTCTTTTTAGTTAGAATTAAGTCATGGATAGCTTAGTTGCATGGATAAAAGCATGGTAGATAGATCATAGGATAAGTAGAGTGCATTTATCCATTTGGCCAAGTTAAGTGTGGTTTAGGATTAATTTCCTTTTTGCTATTTTTTTTTTGAAAATTCACTTAGCTTCATTCTTGTCATTTCTTTCCAGAAATTTAGTTTAGTTTCCTTTCTGTCTTTTCCTTCCAGCAATTTACTTATAGTTGTTCTCATAATTTAAGAAATAACACCCTTTCGTAAAGCAGAAGAGGATGACATGAACAAAATGCATCTATTGTGTATATAGCACTGTCACCTCAAAGTTTGTATGAACCCCAGGTTGATAAAGTAAAGTAAGGTAGCCCATGGGAGTTGCAGCACTCTTGGTGCAATACCAGGGCTCACCACTTTTTGGCGCCATTGCCGGGGATGTGTCTAGTAGATATATTGATTTTTTTTAGCATTCTTTTATGCTTTCCTTTCTTTTCATGTCACTTTGGAAATATTGAAAAAGTACAAAAAATATTGGATTTTCATGCCTCGTAGGATTAGGAATACTCAAAGACAAACCTTACCTAAAACTCCCACATCACCTCCTAGCCACCCTTCACTCTTCTTCAGTGGCAGTGAGATTGAACCCCCTATAAGAGAGCCTTCTAAATATTTTGAGGATCCTATTGGGGAAGAAGAATAAGACCTTGTTTCAACTGGACTTGCTTCACCTATCTTAAACCATGGTTGCGACCCAGAGATCCTTTCCTATAAGAGAGGCAGATGGGGACACTAAGATGAAAAACATTAGTCCCTCATCTCTTCCACACTTCCATGGACATAACTCTGAGTATCTTGACACATTCATGCTTGAATTTGCTATTGTTTGTAGGACTTATGATTACACCTATGATGATCATAACTTGAAGCTATTCCCATCCACCCTTAAGGATGCAACCTTTCACTGGTTCATGGGTATTCCTGGGGATAACATCACTACCTGGGCATAGATGGAAGAGACCTTCAACAACAAGTACAAATAATATTTTAGGTCCAAGGAAACTAAGGATGAGATATTTAGGATGACTCTAGGGCCTGATGAATCCCTAGAGGATTATGAAGATAGGTTTCAATTGAACTATAAGAAAGCCAACTGTACTCTTGATCCTGACTCACTCAAACTTGTACTTCTTCGAGGGATCAGTGAAGAGATGATAGAAACCTTGAATATGTTATCAGGAGGAGACATCTACCCACAACCCTATGAAGCAATCAAAACTATTTTCCATAACCATTCTAGGGAATTTAGGAAGAAGGGCAGAGCTAGCCAAAGTATATCTAATACCCCTTCCTATTCCACCTTCATAAAACATGAGATTGGAAACATGCTAGAGGAATTCAAGAGTGACATGTTTCACACCTTTTCTTTGCAAATGGACACAATGTAGGTCAAAATGAAGCAAGAGGAAGCAGAGAGATCCCTGGCCATATTTTGTCTAGATGTAGTAGGAAACACCTTAGAAATTAATGTCCATTGAATGTCATAAAGGTTTGCTTAGTCTATGAGAAGAATCATGCCACAAAAAATTGTCCCTCCTTACCTGGACTTAAAGATATATATCAAGGTGGGGAAACAATGCCAGAGCAACTCTGTTTCATCAACTAGAGAAGGCCTCAAGGCCCCTAGCCATATCAACAAGGTATGCAAGGTGCACCTCACTCTTACTATTACAACAATCAGAGTGCACCCATGCAACCTTGGTACACCCCCACTCCTCCATCCTGGTCTACACCTCCTACTTGGCCTTCCAACCCTTCATATCATCCTCAGCTAGGAAACCAACCATTTTAGTAGTATGTTCCACAACAACCTCAGTGGAACAATCCATCCCAAGGGCAGAGGCCTCAAAAAAATCAACTACCTGCTCTAATTCCTCCACCCCAACCTCAACCTTAGCTTACTCATGCTGCTCCACCTAGGCTACCTATACCCACACAGCCCAATCCGAACCCAAACAACAGACAGTCACAACAGGCTCCTAGTGGAGAAACATCCCATCTAGCTTATGCTGTGGAGATACATGAGGTTATTCTCAGGTTGGGAAGATTACTCCCAGAAAACCATCCCCCATATCCACCTGTAGAGGTTGAGGAGGAAAAGGAAGAAGATAACACTCAAATCCAACAACCTCGTTTTCCCAAGTGCTTGATCCACCCTATTCAGCACACCCCAAAGGAGACTGAACTCTTAGGAGAATTATAAAATTTGTGTGTAAAGATACCAATTCTCTAGGCCATTAAGGATGTCCCTATATACAATAGGCTCATCAAAGAAAAGTGCTTCAAGAAACCTGGAAGGAGGAAGAGAGATACCCCCACCATCAATGTGGTACAACAACTGTCTAACTTGATGTTGCAGAAGGTGATATTTCCAAAATACTTGAAATCTGGTAGTCCAGTTGTTGATGTACATATAGATGGTGTCATAGTCCCTAACACTCTGATTGATTTAGGGGCTGCCATAAATATCATGAATAAGGAAACTATGTTGAAACTTAATCTCTAAGGAACTTTGAGGAAAACCACAACAATTTTGCAACTTGCAGATCGGTCCACAGTAACTCTGTAAGGAAGTTTCGAGGATGTTATGGTTACCATCGAATCTTGGGAGTATCCTATAGATTTCCTGGTCCTGCAGCCAAAAACAAAGTTTAATGGTTATCCTCTCATCTTAGGGAGACCTTGGTTAGCCATTGTAGATGCTTATATTAGTTGTCGGGTTGGAAACATGACTATAAAAAATGGGCCTTTGTTTAAAAAACTAGTGTTATATCCTCCAACCCATCCTTCCATTGATCATGATCTCCCTATATGGTTGGAGAATGAAGAAGATGAGTTATATAAAACTTCCCCTATGAATACAATATATTCTATCCTTAGAGGGGGGCAACTCGATGAAGATGAACTTATTGACCATGCCATTCAAAACGAGTCCTCCACTAACACTCCTCTCGAAACCCTAGCCAAAGAGGCTGAAAGCCAACCTTGGATGGAAGTGAAATCAGTTGAGACAACCTCTAAAACCACCCAGGCTGTTGAGTTTGGCCCATCCATATCTCTTAAAATCATCCCAAACCTTTCAAATGAAGAAGAGAAGAAGTTACGCTAGCTTTTGAAAGAAAATATTGAAGAATTTTCTTGGGATTAAAAGGACATGAAAGGGGTTCATCCTTCAGTATGCAGAAATCACATTAAATCAAAGAAGGATGCAAGCCTGTGAGACAACCCCAAAGAAGAATTAACCCGACTCTAAAGGACATATTCAAAGAAGAGTTGTAGAAACTATTAGATGCAGGATTCATATATCCTATATCCGACAGTGAGTGGGTATCTCCTCTTGTCCTAGTCCCAAATAAGAATTGGAAGTGGTGAATTTGTGTTGATTATCGAGAACTTAACAAAGCCACCAAGAAAGTCCATTCCCCTTTGCCCTTTATAGACCAAGTCCTAGATGGCCTTGCAAGGAATAAGTTCTTTTCCATCTTAGATGGGTTTAGTGGGTACAATCAAATTCAAATCAGCCCTAAAGACCAAGATAAGACTACTTTCACCTACCCTTGCGGTACCTTTGCTTATAGAGTCCTACCCTTTGAGTTATGAAATGCCCTAGCCACCTTCCAGAGAGTTGTCCTGAGCATATTTTCTAAGTTAGTCCATGACTCTATTGAAATTTACACAGATGATTTCACACCATATGGGGATGAATTCCAGGAAGTTCTCTCTAATTTGGGTAAAGTACTAAGAAGGTGCATTGAGATGCATCTCTCCTTGAGCCCATAAAATTGTGAATTCCTGAAGAAAGCAGGGGTTTTATTAGGACACACCATATCCCAAGCAGGAATACATGTAGACCCGAACAAAATCACTCTCATCAAAAGGGTACTTACTCCTAAAAAACAAAAATATGATGGAAGTTTCTAAGGCTTAGCTGGTTACTATAGAAGGTTCATCAAATATTTCAACATGATGTCTTCGCCATTATTTGGGTTATTGGCCAAAGATTCTGAGTTTATTTGGTCCGGTCCTTGTCAAGAGACTTTTGAGTTCATTAAGAAGCAGTTGACTACTGCACCCATCCTCCAAGGTCCAAATTGGACTCTTCCTTTCCACATCCACACTGATGCATTCGAAAAAGATATAGGGGCAACAGTAGGACAATTAGAGGAAAAAATCCCATATGCCATTTATTTCATCAAGAATAATTTGTCCAAAGCCAAGCTGAATTATACTGTTACTAAGAATGAGATGTTGGCCATTGTCGATGCATTGAAAAAATTCAGGCATTATGTCACTGGATTTCAGACCATTGTGCACATTGACCATGCAACCATCAAGTATTTAATGAATAAATCGGATGTTAATGCTAGAATAATTAGATGGTTTTTACTTTTGTAGCAATTTGATTTGACTATTGTTGATAAACCTAGAAAGGAAAATGTTTTTTTAGATTTTTTGTCCAGGTTAGTTCTCCCTGCAGGTGAAGAAGGAATGGTGGATGACCAACTTCCAGATTAACACCTCTTTTCCATATCAGCACTCTCACCATGGTTTGCTGATATATCCAACTACTTGGTTGTTGGAAGACTCCCTCCTAATCTTTTATTCAGGGAGAGGAGAAAAATCATTAGAAAAAGTGCCCCTTTCACATGGATTGGGGGGAATCTCTTCAAGCTAGGCCCTGATAAAATCCTAAGAAGATGTGTGAGGGAGGAAGAATTTTTTGATATCCTCTTTGAATGTCATGACAACCCATGTGGAGGCCACTTCGCTACAAGGAGAACTGCTTACAAAGTTTTGCAGGTGGGTTACTATTGGCCTACCCTTCAACAAGATTCCAGAAGATACACCAGTAGGTGTGACTAGTGCCAAAGGATGAGGAAACCCACACAAAGGAATGAAATGAATTTACACCCTTAGGTGGCTCTTGAACCATTTGAAAAGTGGGGCATGGACTTTTTTGGACCCATCGATCCACCATCTAGAAAAAAGAAGTATATCATAGTATGCACTAATTACTTGATAAAATGGGCTAAAGAAAAATAAGTGAAGGTAGCAACCGAAGAAAAAGTAGCAGAATTTATGAGGGAGAATGTGTTTTAAAAATTTGGATATCCGAGAGAAATAGTCACTGATCAGGGATCACAACTCACCTCTCACCTCATTGAGAATCTTTTGAGGAATCACAAGATTAAACATAGAACTTCTACTCCCTATCGCCCTCAGGTGAATTGCCAATTAGAAGTAACTAACATAGCTTTGGAGAGAATCCTCACCAAGGTTGTGAGCAACAACAGAAAATATTGGGCAGATATATTGGTAGAAGCCACATGGGCCTACAACACCACTTGGAAGACAACAACAGGATTCACTCCTTATGAACTAGTCTATGGTAAGAGAGCTCTACTTTTAGTGGAGTTTGAATTCAATACTTTAAGAATGGAAGTTGAATTAAATATAGATCTAATAAATGCCCAAAAAGAGAGGTTGCTGCAACTAAATGGATTGGATGAGTTCATAATGCAAGCACTTCTTCACATAGAGGTAGTTCAGCTGCAAAGGAAGGTATGGCATGACAGTAACATCAAAGAAAAGACATTCCCAGAAGGATATTGGGCACTGTTTTATGATTCAAGGTTTAAAGACTTCAAAGGAAATATAATTACGAGATGGTTGGGGCCTTACACAGTGGAGAAATTCTTTGATAATGGCGTAGTTCTAATCAAGACTATATATGAGGAAGGGATCCCCTTGCTTGTCAATGGTCACAGCCTTAAAATTTACAAGAGGCCTGTGTCAAGGGAAGAATTCATAAATTCAATAAGAAGAGAGGTTTATGTGATGGGAAACTCCATAGTTTCCCACACCTCCTGAAAGACATAAAAAAAAGAAAAAATATTAAGCTTGTGGGTTGAACACCTCGATGGAGGCAGCTCACTTGCTAAAAAAAAAAAAGGAAAAAAAAGAATAAATATCCATAGGTGAAAACCTCTCTGAGGCACCAAGGCAAGGTTGTGGGTTGAAAACCTCCATGGAGGAAGCCCACTTTCTTTTTGAAAAAAAAAATAAAAAAGAGAAAAATAACAAAACAAAACAAAAATGCATTTGCATCACTGTGTTTTTTTGTGTTTTTTGTTTTGCAGGTTGTTACTAGGTTTTGGAAAACACAGGGAAGCATTAATATTATTTTCCCTTCTTCTATCTTGCCTTCCATTCCATCATTCACTCCATTCATCTTCTTAACTTCCTCCATCACCTCCATACACCACACTACTCCATTCCTGAGCATAATGTAGCAAGAGATGCAGCACACAAATAGACTGCTAAAAACATTAGGAAGTTCCTTCAAAAACAAAGTTGTTCATGGACTACCAAGAAGAAAAACAAGGGTAGCTACATAAAAGACTACAGGAGAAAGAGAATGCCACCTAGGGCATCTCAAGCACCCCACATGACATCCACAACATAGAGAAACAACAAATAAAGATTAGTAGCTCATTTAGGAAGCTGCTCCTTCAACAAGCTACTCACTTAGAGAACAGGAATATGGTGAAGAATGCAGTATCTAACAAGGATTGTATCAAACCTCCAGCTCCTGCAACCGCCTTGGAAACAACAGGTAAACTTAGGTATAAGCTCTTCCCCCTTGATACACATTCATAACATCCAGAAATAATTAATTTGTAGACTTAGAGTTTGAGGGGCAGAAAGGTGGCCAGGTAACTCGGCCAACACCATGGGGTATGACTGGAATAAAACTAGGAGTACACGCCACCTGGGCATGCAAAGAAAAATTTTAAATCAGTGGAATTGAGGAGAATGAGGGGAGGAAAATTCACAGTCCATCCTAAATTAATAGGGGGGAGGAACCAATTGTATACGACAGAACTGGAGTTGAGCGGAGTTATATTGGCACTCCAAATTTAGCTGCGTCATCTAATAAAAGGAGATGCCATCTCATCCAAACCAGTGAATTGAAAATTTTTAGAGGGAGAGGACCGGCGGAAGCACGCAGTCCTTGAAGAATAAGAATAAGAACTAGAAAGAAAAAAAAGGAAACCTGGGGTAGAACCAGAAGAAACAAGAAGAACCAAAAGAAGAGGAGGAAGAACCAGTAGAAACCAGCAGAGCCAGAAGAAGAAGAGAGAGAGACAAAGGGCCAAAGCAAGACATAAGAGATGGTCATAGAAGTCAGAGAGATAGCAGAAAGTGGGAGATACACAGACTCACAACTAAACATCACTTCCCCTCGCTACAAAAAGATAACTGCCACCATGTCTCCTCTGAGTGCAAAAATAAAAAGGCAGAACTCTAGGTATTCCAGAGCTGACAAGAATTAGAGAAAGCCAGAAACTTCTCCCATAAGCCTGATCATCATTGATGAATCACCAAGGGAGAGGAATAATTGAAGAAATATATCTGAAGGAGCAGTTGCAGAAGGCACAAGCAGAGAATGTAGCGCTAAAGGAGAAATTGTAGCAAAAAGAGGAGCACGTAGCCACCATGGCGGACTTATGCATAGAAGCCCTTTAACAAAGATTCTCCTCTGACTCATATGCTGTGTACCTCAAAGAACAATGGATTCTATTTCTAATCAACACTCTAGCTTCCCATGGATCACTCCATTTCCAAGATTGTAGGCAATTCATGAATTTCTACAAGCAAGCCAACATAGCTGATCAGGCAAATATGGCAGAGTTTTATATGCATAACTTTGTGTTGACAAATTTGGAGATTTGGGACCCAAATCCTACAATGGGGGATATGCAGTTAATGGCTCTAGCATCTTAGATGGTGAATGAGGAAAATAAATCCAAAGAGATATGGAAGGTCATGGGAAGAAGAAATAGAGAGCCCTTATATCTCAGACCAGAAGTGTTTAGCCCAAGAGGAGTCATCCTTAACCATAAAGAGATTGAAAAGGAACCTGCATTGGTTGAAAGCTACCTTCAGACTCAAAACCAAGTGATAGGCCACTTTGATGATGTTTCTAGGTAGACATAACAGGAGTGCATTATGGCCATCCAGAGGAGATGGAACAACCTCCCACATAGCCTCAAGAACAGGGAGTATCATACTTCAAAAAGGCTAAGGGGTGCATTGGAAAGGGCACCATTATACAAGAGGGCCATGCAGGCCAAAAATATCTGATGGTTGGGACTAAAGCTCAACCCACCTTTTTTGCTGGGGCTGACTGATGAAGAGGACACAGATGCACAAGATAGAGAATGGGAGAATGCATAAAAGAATGATGGATTTCACCCCCTTGGGGAAACTCCCACACTTCTTCCTCAGGAAATCAGGGGGGCTGTCAAAGTTTTGAAGGAAATGGAGGAGGAGGATCAATTTCTCAGAGGATGAGAAACCATTCAGTAGGGGGGTGATGATGAGCTCCATCATTAGACATATTTGGAAGGGTTAATAGTCACCTTTTTGCCTTCTTAGATCTATTTTTCTTGCATTTTTATTATTATTTGGGTTTATGATGCTAGTATAGGTGGTGATTAAGGCTAACATACTCTCAGTGCCTAATATAAGGTTGAGTGCAGAAAATCATGATTTGTTAAGGATTTTTATAAAGATTTTATCACAAAGAATTGGAGGAGAAAAAAATGAGAAATTATAGGAGGATTGTCCACCCTCAAAGGCAATCGAAGGATCCCAAAGATTCTCTCCAGCAATTTGAATTCAACAAGCAGTTGAAGGATCCCCAAGGATTCTCTCTAGCAATTCAAATTCCAGATGCAACCAAGAAACTCAAAGAGGAGAGCACTCAATCTTGGTTTACTTGGAGTCCAATGGACTCAATCACCATTTTCTAGGGAGTTGTTGGTAGCTGCCCTATAGAATAAATAGAGTAGAGCTAGAGCTAGGAAGAGTTAGTCTATCCTAGCCTCGCTTCCATTCAAAATTATTATTGTGAACTATTGAAGCTTTTTGTTTTATTAAGGGATCGAAAATTTCAGAGATGTATGCAGTTATTATTTTATGAAATGAGGAGACTGATTTCATTTGATTGATTTAAGTTCAGAGGGCTAGGCTCGTGGGTTATGGCACAATCCATGTGCCTCAACTTCTTTTCTATTATTATCTTTTCCTTTCTGTCATTTAGCTAGTTTTTTCTCTGTCATTTAAGTTATATCTTCTTTTGATAAGTTTCATTGCTATTTATTTTTTGTGATGTTGTAGTTTTAATTTCTTATGCATAGTGAAATAGAGGAAAAACTCCAAAACTGTGGTCAAGTCTCCCCCCTCTCATCTCTGTTAATAGAGTTCGATTAGGGGCATACCTTCCCACAAGCCAAAATTTCTTTCTATTCAAGTTTGGGGAAGGAATTTTATTACCACTTCCAAGCCTCCATTTCACTATTTCATCACACATTTTTGCTTGTTTCCCATGCATGAATCCGCAGGTGTGCTTCACTTCTGAGCACTGATCATACACCTCCATTCCCCTCCTTTCCTTCTCACCTTAACGCTACACTTACCTTCTTTTTTTCGAATGCACTTAAGCCCTTCAGCCTTATTTATTTTTTTCCTCCGTTCACGGCTGTCTACCCTTTTTATGCAGAACACATGAAACACCATTCCAAACCACCAAAAACCAAACCTCCACCTTTTCTCCTCGAGACTCCCTCCACTGTACATCGCAATCGCACTTCGCCGCTCTTACCTTTTGACTTGAAGACTTACCGCTCTCCTTCGCTGATTAACTGCCTTATTCCTTCGTTCTATAGGTCACCATCGTTGGACTTGTTTTAGTGCAAAAATTCTTGAAAACCATCGAAAAAACTGACCTTCGCCTTCCTCCTTGAAATTCCCGCTACCGTACGTCACACTTCGCAAATTGCAACATGTAGCTTTTAAATTCAACACTTATCGCTCGTTCCTTGCGATTGTGATATTACGAAATCAAAAAGCACTTTGCACCATTTATCCTTTCTCCCTTAAGACTTACCACTATTCTCGCCGATTGTGATAGTGCGTTCTCACCCCACTGTCGGTCCCACTGCCATGTCACCATCACAAATCGCACTTCTCATCCTTTAGATTTTACCCTTAATGCTTACCACTCGTTCTTGCGATTGCGATATTGCGACATCGCATATCGCAAATCACAACTTTTCTCTTCTTCTTTTCACCACCACGTCATCCGCATTGCAAATTGCATCCCACAGATATTATCCTATCGCAAATCACATCCCAGAGAACTTACCACATCGCAGATCATAGCTCGCAACCTTTACCGCATCGCAAATCTCACTTCATAAAATTTAGTTCATTCCGTTAAGTCCTTACCGCTATCCATTTAAACTTGTGATATTGTGATTCACAACCCACCACGTCACTCATCGCACTTCACACTTTGCATAATTTAGTTTATTCTGTTAAGTCCTTACTGCTATCCATTCAAACTTGTGAAGTTGCAATTGTGACAAAACATATCACAACTTTTACCTCCATCGCATCTCCGCCATCTCATTTTTCGGTTCTTTCCGCTCCAAAGCCATTTCTTGCGCTATAATAAGGTTTTATAAGGGTTTAAACCCCCTCTTTTTGTTTCTAAGCCATTTTCAATTCTTTCTGCTCCAAAATCATTTCTCACGTTATAATCAAGTTTTTCTAAGGGTTCAACCCCCTCTTTCTGCTTCCAAACCTTGTTTCATGTGTTAAACCTCCCATTAGCCTCTTTTAGCCCTTTTTCTTCCTCCAAGCTTCAAATTAACTCTTTTTAGTTAGAATTAAGTCATGGATAGATTAGTTGCATGGATAGAAGCATGGTAGATAGATCATAGGATAAGTAGAGTGAATTTAGTCGTTTGGCCAAATTAAGTGTAATTTAGGTTTAGTTTCCTTTCTGCTATTTGTTTTCTGCAAATTCAATTAGCTTCATTCTTGTCATTTCTCTACAACAATTTAGTTCAGTTTCCTTTCTGTATTTTCCTTCCAATAACTTAGTTTACAATTGTTCTCATAATTGAAGAAATAGAACCCTTTTGTAAAGCAGAAGAGGATGACATGAACATAATGCATCTGCTGTGTATATAGTACTGTCACCTCAAATTTTGTACAAACCTCAGGTTGATAAAGTAAAGTAGGGCATCCCCTGGGGGTTCTAACCCTCTTAGTGCAATACCAATGCTCACCACAAAGCAATTCATCTCTCATAATCAGGTACATGTAAAATCATGTATTTCAAGTGTACACATGATTTTATATGTCATCTTGATGATTACATGGCTCCATTGGAATTTTTCCTATACTTGAAAGAGATTTTGTTTTTCAAGTAGAGTAGGATAGAAAAAAATTAAAAAAATGGAAAAAGAGAATAAAGGAAAAATAATAAAATCTCAGGTGAACACCTCTTTTGCGGCACCTGAGTTTGGTTCACTGATTGAAAACCTCCATGAGCTGGTCAATGGGCTGGAAAAAAGAGAATAAGAGAAAAATAAAATATCCTAGGTGAAAACCTCCTTTGGGGTGCTTAGGCAGACCTAGTAGTTGAAAACCTCATTATGGCAGCTAGTAGGACTAAAGAAAAAGAAAAAGGTGAAAAATGAAAATTAAAAAATGTATTTTCTACAAGTATCTCTCTCTAATGAATTAAAGTTCTCTCCAACCTTTGCAAGCAGGAAAAAAAACAAGTTGGAACTAAAAGAAAAAGTTGGTCAAAACCCTAGTCAAAGGAAGTCAAACTTGGATTTACTCCTCCTTTTCGCATATGATAAAAAAGGAACAAGGTCATTCTAATCCATCACTCTCATCCATTTCCAACATCCATGAATCATTTCCAAGATTTTCTCATTCATTTTCCTCATTGTCCTAAAATGCTACAAGAAACCCTGTTTTTGCTACACGAAAGTCCTAGTTTTTAGCAAAAAATTGTTTTTATTTTATATAAAAAAACCGTGCATCCATTTTCCAATCTGTTTCAGGGGGAGATGGATATATATGATGGTAACATTCTCAAGAGATTTAAAAAATTTCTTGTGCAAAATTTGTGATAAATCTACCTAAATCACCTACAACCATTTTTAATTGTTCTTGATATTCATGCATCCAATGGATGATATTTTTTATGGGGAGGTGAGGTTGGAAGTAATATTATCAACCAATTTTAGGTCAAACTGATCTATTGTTTGAGAGCTATGCCTAAATCAAGTATGCTACAAGGGGGTTGTCCTAAGCAGCCTATACAGTCACATCAAAACTCAGTATGAACTTTTTTTGTTCACCCATAGAGTAGAATATCTAGACACCTTGAGAATCATGAAGTCATTTATGAAATTGAGAAGAGAACACCCTCCTTAGTAAGTAGTCCATCCACTCCACTAGTAAAATATTGAACATTGAGAGAAGACTGCACACACAAAAACTTTATTAATAAAAAAAATCATCATGCTATGAAGACTTGTACAAAAACAAAATCATCAACTACAACACTCACATCATGAACATCTCAGCAGCATCATTTTATCTAGGGATGTGAAGAAGAAGCAAAAAAAACCCTAGAATACCTCCATATTCAAGATTATCAGCAATAGGACCTCAAGCAGATTATCACATGCAGCTTCAAGATCATGAGTAATAGCCTCAGAACCACCAAAGGTAGCTTCAACAGTCATATCAATAGCCTCAATATCACTAGAAAAAACACGTCAAGGGTAAGGCTCAAGTATGCAATCATATAAACCTTTCTTAAAATCTATTCTAGCTTAATAAAACATTAAAAGTGTGAGAACGAAATATTTTTTTTAGCCAAAATCAGTAGCAGAACAACCTCGACCTTATCTAGCAATTAGCTTCACTTTTCCACCAAGACACACACAGGTGTAGGAGAGGAATACGAAAAAAGTTAAGAGGACTTGAGAAACTGGGTAGTAAGAATTTATTTGTGATGGAAGACAAGGAGTTCCAAGGGGTAACTAAGGGTAAACCCAGTTAATAGAAAAATAACTTAGTTTATTTTGCATGCAATGAAAAAAGAGAAACAATTTCGAAAAGAAAGAGAAAAAAATTGAAAAATAAAGAAAAAATTGAAAAAATAAAAAATAAAAAATAAAAAATAAAAGGTGGACTCACCACCTGTTGGCATGCGAAATAGAGTTGTTATAGGTTAAATAGGGTTGCTACAAGCACAAAATTTGCTACAGGAATTTGCTACTAGAAAAATAGATTTCCTAAAGGAAAGACAATTTTCTACAGGAAGTTAACCAGAACAAATTTTGTTGATCAAAGGTGGTTTTAATCCTCTCTTCTCTCTCTCCTCTACTTACACACTCCATGGGCAACTCCATAATGCACCCATTAACTCATTTCACCTTTCAAGTAGGAAGAAAACTTCTTTTTTACTTGACTGTAATTGCTACAGGAAAATCCTAGGAGCTACAGGATTCCTCTAGCACTACAAGAGACCCTGTAAATGCTACAATAAACTTATTATAGGGAAATTGGTTCTCTCAATGGTTTCTAAACTTAAAAAAGAGCATGATAATTTATTGATTTTCCTATACCTACCACTCCTAACCTATGTCATGCCACTAGCAGCTAGATCACCTATACCTTGGCATGAGACCTCTCCCTTTACCTCTCCATCACTCCAATCATTTCATCACTCCATCCCTCCAATCATTCCATCACTCCATCCCTAACCTCCATAAACCATTTCCATTCATCCCTAAGAAATATGGATCCCAAAGAAGCAGAGAGAAGACAACTACATGAAGTTGAAAAGTTTCTTGTAGGAATTCTGTATATGGCACAACAAGGTCAAAATATGAGGATAAGTTGGTGAAGATGGCTTAAAAGGAACACCAGTAGAGTCCAGGAGGATGAACACACCAACAAAGGCACCCCAGGACCTCCATGCATCACATGCAAGAAGAGAAAAACAAAAATTAGAAACAAGCTACTAACTCAGAAATTACATAAAAAATAACATAGCAGGAGAAAGATAGCCATGGCTATCACCAAACTCTGGCTCCCTACACCAAATAATGTCTGCAACTCCTCAGCAATAGGTACAAACAAGGCCCTCACTTTTCACACCATTATAATTGAAGAATCACTTGAGAGAAATAAGCAACTTGAACCTACATTACAAGTTTAGTGGGAAACTGATATAGGGGAAGAAATGAAAATAAAATAGTAGTAAGAAGATGAGCATTAGGAGAAACACATGGATCAATAAACATAGAATGAAATAGGAAAGCATACATGAAGAACCACAAGGCAAGGAGGATGAATACGTTTCTTAGAGGATGAGAAACAATTTCAATAGGAGAGTATGATGGGCCTCTAAATTAGAAATAAATTAAGGCCCATATAACCTTTCTTAGGCACATAAAACAAATATTAAATCTCCCCTTCTACATTAATACTTTTTTTATGCTTTAATATGTTCTTAGGAAGTTTTAGAGATAATTTCATATTTGTGCCTATTATTATTTATTTTCTAAGAATATTGTGAGAATATTGAGCAAATTATGAACATTTGGAGAAGGAGATAATTAGGGACATGCCCCCTACCATTGGAGGATCAATATTGGAGAATAAATGAACAAAATATCATGAAATAATTGAGAAATTCTGGAACTCCGATGATTGAGAAAATCTAAGAATGTATTCCCTGTCATTTACTGCAAACTCCTAGTGTTGGGAACCAGATCCACTATTTGAGGGATTTTGGAGGGGAGAGCTTCCTCCTTTCAAGGAGAAGTATTCCTCATCATTTTGTATAAGTACCAAATCAAATTGGCCTCTAGGGGCATGTATTGTTTAGTCTTATTGTGGATAAAACTTGTTGTTTAGTAGCTCCACTTTCTTTTCTTGCATGGATGTAATTAGACTGATTTAGTAATGAAGATTGGTGTCATTTTTAGCTTCTAAGGCTTGGTTTCTTACATAGGACTCTGAGTCCTCCTTGGGCTTGGCCATCTCAGGAGTCTCATATTCCTCTTGCACAATTTCTTTATGTTCTTTTCCCTTCTTATTCACATGCATCCTTTATTCCTGTTTTGCATATTTTTGTATTTAGTATTGCTTCGTTTCTTGCTGTAGGATTGAGTCAAATGATTTAAGTGAGTTCTTTTGTGGGTTTTTTACAGGTTAAAAATAATTATTCATTCTTATAATAACTTTGGAAGGTCATCTTAATCATTAAGCTACTTGGATTGGTTACTAGTTCACGAATACAAGATTTCTGGAAATGCCTTTTAGCGAAATAGTAGTAAATTTATGATATTTTTTAGAAAGGTTTACTGAGATCCATTTGACTAGATGTAACTTGGATTGGGTAATAATAATGTTAAATTTAATAAACAAATTTACTCCATTGAATTTCACTTGATTATGTTATGCATTTGATAGATTAACTAGATGATAAAATGTATTTTAGATTAATCACCTCATTAGGATTTGGTCGACGTTTTGAACCAGCTAATGTGGTTCATCCTCAGGATAAGGTGGAGAAACTAACCGATATTGATGAATAAATAGTGGAGAAACTAATAGCTCACTAGTTCTTGCATTTCTATACTTTAGAGTAGTAATTTTCTGTTATTTTTTACCACGTGTGAACAACAATATCTTTGAGTGATTCCACTTGGAATGGAGACCCAAGACATTCTAATTACTAACAAAATTTGTACCATCCCATTTTCATTTGATTTACTTAGTCATTCAGTGAGTTATTTCCAAAAAAAAATTTCGTTTATAAAAAAAAAGAGTTTCTTGTAGCACCCTTATAGCATGTGTAAACTTGACCATATTTGCTCCCAAAGGTTGGTTTTTGTCTCTTTGGCTTGAATCATGACTCCGAAGATCTAAATACATGATTAAGGAAGAATAAACACTAGTTAGGACATTCATTTTCACAAATTATATTAGGTATTTTTATTTGAATTCACACTATTACGATTTCAATTACAAATTGTTGTTCTTACCTATGATTAATTTCTTTTCAAAGCAAGAATTCCATTTCTGAAAGTAGTTTAGGCTTTGATTTCATAACAATCACTCCATTAAATAAGATCAACTAAATAATGACACATTGTATGCTGCACATATATTGCTGATACCTCTTAAGTTTGTACGAACCTTGGGTTGATAATTAAAGTTGGTTGCCTTGGGAGTGGCAACATTCTTGTTGTGATACTCAGGCTCATCACCTAGCCTTGCTAATAAAATGCTAAATTTAAATATGAAAATATATCATAATGTGAATCGCTCATGATTTTCTATTAACAAATCAAAATCATGAGGCATATATATCGTTCCTCACTCACCTGTAATAGCTGACAGAGTTGAATTTATCCTTGACCACCCAACTGGAAGCTTCTCGTATCAATCTAATTCATGAATATAGGAGGGAATCACTAAGTGCATTGATATCCACCTTTCCATATATTTCTCCCTCCATATGGCACTTGGAAACCTATCAAATAACAGAATTGGATACAAAATCGAACATTAGCTGCAAAATCATCTCATTTTGGACACTAAATAAAATATTGGACTAAGGAAAGTTATTAACTTATGAAATACAAGACTATTATATACCTTCCATGCTATAAACCCTATGATTTTATGTCCATTGAGTGATTATGGTGATAAAAAATGTATAAAGTAGGTGAAAAAGTGGTGTCTAAAGAAACAATTATGAGGCTCAACATTCCCCCACAGGGAAGTCATTGCATGTCCTCATGTAAAAATTCAAAATTGATAGCCTTTCTCTGTCACTACATTTCTTCAGAAACTTGAGCTAGAACATCCAATTTTGTCTTCTTTACCCTCTTCTTAGAAACTTCCATCCTTTTCTTCTTCATAAATTTTTTTCATTTTAAACTTATGACCTCACTCTTGAGAGAATTGTTATTTTCTTTTAAATTTTTATTATTTTCATACCACAAGCCTAGATGTAACAGAGTATTACCATTTTTGGTCATTTGAATTTCATTTTCCACCTTCATTGTTACATGTTCTTGTTTCAAATGTATGTTCACTATCTCTAGATCAAAAATTTCTTGTTTCAAACTATTCACTATTGGAGGTTCTTGTGGACTGTCAGACTGAATTCTTATTTCTTGAATTGTAGAAGAAGATGCATTTTTTGTATATCTTTTCTCCAGAGACTCAATAAAGTCATTTATCTCTTGCTAGGTTGGGTCTAGATTTGGTTTTCTTCTTACTGGGCTAGACATTTGTGTCAAAATAGTTTGTGATGGAACCTATGGTTCCTCCTTCTCCTCCAAATCAACAAACTTCGTGAATTGTTGAGTTGACTTGTTTTTGTTAAGTCTTTCACTTCTCCTTATGGTAGATGAGAGAGGAATTTGTTTTTGAGTTTTCTTATGTTCTGTGTTGACCTTCTTTATTTCTTCTGTTTTCTTTTTGGGTGTATTTTCTTCTTTCTCAGTGGCTTTCTTTCTTTTAACATTTTTCTTCCTTATGTTCTCTAAAAAATTTACAAGGGGAATTTCATCCTCAGATGTTGTTCTGGTTGTAGAAGTGGGGTATCAGTAGGGTTTTCAAGTAATTTTCTTCTACTTCTCTTTACCTTACTGCTACTAGGTTCTTCCTTCTCTATTTCTTTAAAATGGCTCTTGGTTAGGAAATTCTCACATTTATCTCCTAAATTCTCAAGATGGGCTTCAAAAAGAATATTTACAAGACCATGATGACACATGGTATTTTCAACGAACCCTATTTTCCTTTGACTATTTCAAGACATCTTCCTCAAGCTATTAAGTAGAGAATAGGGTAAATTGATTTCATTGCCTTCAAGAAAATGCATCATTTATCTCACATGGTAGAAAAACATGCTACCAAATCTACCCTCACCAAGGAAAATTTTAAGTATGGAAGTTTATCTTAAAGTTTAGAAACCTTGGCAAATATTACTAGTCCCCAATATGTAAATTGTAATTTTTTTGAACATATTTTTTTAAAAATATTTAGGTTTCTAATTATTATATATTAGTATATATGAATTTTTGGCAATTATTTGGGTAGAATAATTTTATGCTATAAAATTTTAGCGAATCAAATTTCAAAATAATGGAAATTGGCAAATCATTTTTTTGGAAAAAACATGGAAAATTAGCCCACCTGCGAATATAAACCCCTAAAAGTTTCCCTGACCCTCACAAGTATTGAACTTATGAATAATTAACAATAAATTCCTCCATTTACCTTTGAGAGTTGTGCTCGGAATACCATTTTTAAATATAATAGTATCCATACATGGTTACTTTAGAAACGCCTTCCATTCATTCCCTCCAATTCCTGTATTTTTAAGCCACCTCTCACCATTCCTAGATAGTCCAGCTACCTCAGCTATAATTGGTATTTTTTTAATTTTCTGATAATAACACCATGTAAATCCAACACTCCTTTAAAAAAGGACTCATAATTCGCAAAACAAGTGACCAAAATTAATGATCAAATTAAGCTAAAGCTAAAGAATAAAATTAAACTTAGGGTCAAAACCCTTTAAAACATCATAAACATGCCAAAATGAAGAACAATTGGAGTTTATTATATATGGTCTTTTATTACAATGATTTCACATCACGTTAATGGTGGCCCGCTGTGTTGGACTAGAAGCGAACTTTCGTTCGAGGTTGCATTTTTTTTTATATGTCACTTCAGTGGAGATTGGTTAATTGAGTCTGTATTGTTTTCTTCATACATCACTTCGAGGAGAGGTATGTCTTGTAAAGTGAGGAGGTTTCAACACGTATTCCAAAAAATGTGGAGGCTCTAGGAAACCATTCAAAATTGGGTATCGTTTAAAATGATTTCCATTTGAGAGTGGAATAAAACATAATCATTGCATCCAGCCAGGAATTTAAATACAATTTAAAATATTCGAAGTTGGACTGTTCAACCATTATTTTCTTTTTTCATGGTCGTATGCACAAAGTTTTCGTTTTTTTTTAATATCTGAAATGGTCACCCACTTCATGCCCCACACACTAACCAAACTTGCCCATGACTTGGGGTATTAATTTTATCGCGAGTCAATCAATATGTTCTTCATTATGAATCAAGCTAGAGAGGGTCCTAACAATATTCCTAATTCATTTTTTTTTTCTCCTTTCAAGTGCTTGAGGTAGATAAATTTCAGAGGAGTCTTGAACAAATATTATTAGTTGAAACAAGGTGTCTTGAGGTTGCTTTGCCTCCGCCCACCAGTTATTATATTAACCAACCAAAAACAATGAACCACTCGTTGGCACACAATCATTATTTATCTAGAGAATTAAATCAATATCATCAGCTAAAACCAAGTGTCTCAAGGCCACTTTGCCATCATCCACTAGTTATTCAACACTTCCACTTTAGGCAAGGAACACTTTATTTTATGCAGAGGGATCTAAAATACAACATCCTAACATCTCGAGGGACTTGGATATAGAGAGTCTAAATTCAGATATGGATAGAGAGATATAGTTAATAACATGGAGTGCTTACCGACTTTGTTACCATTGAAGGAATAATAATACACTTTCCAGTAGCTTAATGGAATGTTCCACCTATGTTCTTAACCTAATCCTACGGAAATACAATCGAGTGTTGACAACCCACTTGTCCTGAATGTCTCCATATCTCAAAGGTTATTAACCAACATAGCCTCCATTGGATTTATCAACCCTATAAGGCACAACCACTCCTTTGCGATTATCAATCAACAAGCCTCATGGGTTTTTTTCAATTGGTTATCATCAATATTTATCTTCTCCCTTAATTCTCCTAGTATTCTTAGCTTTTTATTTCCCTCTTAGAAATTTGCTTTATCCCAAAGAGAATCTCATCCCCCTCTTTTTCGTGTTCCCTTCTCTATTTGTGTACATCAATCGTGTATGATTCCCCTGACCTTCTTGAATTCCTTTCTCTATTTAGCAGGAGTCTCTTGTGGTAATTATTTCTCTGTGCTCATCGCCTCCTTCTCCTCAAAAAGTGAGAGCATTCCCCTTCCCCTCCCCTCGACTTGTTTTCATGCTTTCCTCACAGACCAACCATCTGTCATTTCAAAATATTTGTACAGTTAACCTTTTGACAACACAATCCATATTGCTTTTAATTTTTTTCCCCTTTCTTCTTATGGCTAGGGCTATAGGAAACATGTGTTTGTCTTATTCTTTTCAGTCAATTTTTTTGCCTAGTGAGCCCATTTAAAACCACTCAACTAACTAGGACTGATATTAAAAATTACCCAGTCCTCAAGCAATCTCTTTTTTCAAGAAACTAGAATTTGTGTCCCACTTCTCTCATCCTTTTAAAATAAAATTATATAATTACAAGTAAAATGTTTTACAAGGGGGAATTAAACTATGGTGGATGTCACAATCCCCACCCCCTTAGAGGAAGACCACCCTCAATGTTCTCATTTCAATACACAAAAGAAAACATTATTAATCCAAGCATAATGATAATGAGCTTTATATTTATAGCTCATTTATATTTGCAGTTCACGCATATAGTATCTCACCCAAAAACTAAACAAACATTAGACTTATCCTTGGATCAGTCACTTTCTGTGGATCCTTTGTAGTATTCTTGGGGATTCGGCTGAACACTCTAATATATTCTAACTATTGCCGTCCTCTTTTCTGTCAGCCTCATTAACCCAAACTGGAATTCCATTGTCCTATGTCACAACATAAAATTTATCATGAGACTCATTATAAATGGAAATACAATGAAATCAAAACATGCCCTCATGAATCGATCCCTCCACATGGCTAATCCCTACAATATGAATAAGAAGGAGGGTAATCCATTATTTCATAAGGATGAGCCCATTTCATGGCTGGAATATCATTGTCCATTATCTCTATGGACCAAACCAACCCACTTGGTTCTTCTAAGTTTCCTGAAGCCCATTGGCTAGCCTTATCAAGTTACCTAAACATGGAAATTGCAATTCTTGCCACCCACATAGTCACGTTTTTAAGTATAGCTTTCTTATTCGATTGCTATGATGGTTCTATATGCCAAAATTCCTATCACACCAACAAACATCATTGTTCCTTTACTTCATTAAAACAAAATAATACATTTGCACATATATTTATGGCTTCTAAGGTTAAGGAAACTTCCCCTTTTCTACATCATTCTCATGATTGCTATGTAATTGTCCATAATTTCCATTAGACTCAACCATCCCAGTTGGTTGTCATGCTCCTCTTTCGAACCTTGAATACCCCTTTACTCATACATTAGACTTCATTTATGTCTACTTTCATCATTGCATTCCACTCAAATCTTACTCAAAGCTTCATTATCTTATATCCACATTCAACGAATTCTTGACACCAAAGACATAGACAGAAAAAATGAAATAAGATGAAGATTTGTAATAGTTCATAAAACACTTCACACATAAACGATGTAGCATAGCCATGCACAATTCAATCGTACAAATATGTAATATTCCAAATTAGCTTCCAACTAGTTGGAATATTAAATTTTGATTTTTCCACTTAGATAGGTGAATAAGAGGGTAGGGAGACCCATAAATCTCCTTAGTAGGAATAAAATCACTCCTAATGTGAATGAGGATCATCTTAGTAGCTAGATAAAGCACCCTTGTGTGTGAATAGAGGTTGAAGCTTGTGGATGGGGTCAAGTTTGAAAAAATTAACAACGCTGGGATGGAGGGAGTGGATAGTTAATGAGGGACAATGCAGGGTTAATGGGAGGAAGTCTCCATGAGAGTAGTGGCTTTAATGAGTGAGACCCAAGGTAAGAAGGCTCACAATGCATATAAGGATGGGGAAGGCAGCCATATAATGCATGATAATTATTGTTATGTTTTGGTATTTTATGACTTCTTGCACGCTTCAGCTGTTGAGCGGATTCTGCTGTGCTATTTAGCACAAGGGTATTCCCGAGAGGGAATCCCACCCTCATCCTTGGGGGACTTCGAGGGCCCACTCATGAGAAGTTTGTTGAGCTGAATTTCCACATTTCGGCATCAGGCCAAGCTTGAGTCTCATCTACAACGTAGTTTCTTCCAGGGTTGTGTTGTGTTGTAGGGCAGAGGAAATGGAGGTTTCACAGGGCCATTTTCTGAGCTTGTTTTTAGTGGAGGGAGAAACCTTTCCACCGGAAGGCTAGCAAGAGAGGTCCTTGAGAATTATTTCATCTTTTTCCACCAGGCCAAGCTACTACCATCTCCTACAACACAATTTTCCTCATAGACGACATTATTCTTTTGAGCAGTTGCAGTGGTGGTTGCAATGTCTCATTTGGAGAGTTGTATTTCTAGTGAAGGGAGTAAAATTTGAATAGGAAGTCTATTGGGAGGATAATTCGTTCATTTATACATCAGTTCAACCACGTATTTCCAACTATTCAGTTGTAGTGCTTCTTCAACCCTAGGGCTATAGTTCACCATTTTGTATTTTCTATATTTTCGGAAACCCTTTCTGGGTTTTCTTGGAAAGGTGTTTGAGAGCCTAGATCTCTATTCCTAACATTTTTTGAGCCATATATCAGTAGAGACATATTATTTTATTTCCTAGTAGCAGTTATACTCACTGGGACTGCATTGTACTAGTTCTACGACATTTTGTTTAGCAGCAACATCTCACATTTGGGAGTTTTTGTTCATTGGAGGCTTGTTTTCATATCTCGTCTGATTTGTGCCTCAGTATATTGTACTTATTTGCTGATGATTTAAATAATAAAATGGCTCTATATTTGTCTCACATTTTGGTGTAATGTTATTCACTTCTATTTGCATTTTTTTGTTCTATATTGCTTCTTTTCCTATTTTGGAATATTACAGTGGTATCAGAGCATAATCTTGGCTCAACCTATGTATTTCAGCCATTATGCCATTATAAGAAGGAGAACCTCTCACAGAAAGGGAGAGGAGGTATCTCAATAGAAACTGGAGATATTATTATACAGAAAATAAAGAAGACAAGGGAACAACTCCCATATCAGGAGAAGATGATGAGAAGGAGTTTCCTAAGCTTCTTCTTCAAATAATGAAAGATATTGCCAGGGAAATCAAGGAGATGAGGATGGATAGACACAAGGAATACCCTAAAGGGTTTCTACATGGAGAGGGATCCGACATTTCACAACACTGGTATGATCAACCAGTGAAGCAACAAGTTTCCCAACGCTCCAATATGCCTACATTCTTAGCGTTGGGAAATGGAGGATCCCAAGAGCAAGAAACTCTTGAAGATTATTTCATAGAGTATGAGTCTCAATATTAGAGATTCAAAGATAATCTAAGCTTTCAGGAGGTTTTTCAGATCAAGGACAACAGGAGACCCCGGTATAATCATAGAAGTGGAGGATTCACACAGAAAAATGATTTACACTGGACTATGGGTAGATTATTTTTGCCCACTTTTGATGGATCATCCAAATGCACATTGAATTCTTGGGTGGAGAAGCTAGACATCTACTTCCATTTGAATCAAGCACTGAAGATGGAGGCCATCAAAATAGTAGCATTACACCTTGAGGGCGAGGCACATGATTGGTGGTTTCATGGTCTTTCTACATTGGGGCATGCCAATGTGACTACATATTTAGATTTCCCCCGGAGGTTAGTAGAGAGGTTTGACCAAAGAGACCCAGAGGCACCTTTTATTAAGCTAGCCAAGATGAAGCAGTTAGGTAATCCAGAGAACTATATTTCTGAGTTTTTAAAACTTTCTGTTATGGTTCCTAATTTGTCTACAGCTAGGAGGGTATATATGTTTATTGACGGGCTAGAAGAGCCTCTACATGGATTGGTTAAATCTACTAAACCAACCACCCTTCAAGATGCTATTGAAAGGGAAAGAGATTTACAAGATGCTTTGCTAAAGGCAAAGGATTCATTTCAACCAAAGCCACCCTTCTAGCAGAAGGGGAAATATGTGAAGGGTCTTCCTTCAAAGGAGAACTAAAAAAAGGGACTTCTTAATGATGATGTCAGGAGAGACTTGAGGAGAAGGAAGCTTTGCTTCACATGCCAAGAACCATGGGCACCAGGACATCGGTGTGTAGTAGGGAAGGTAAATTATATAGAGGTGTTATCTAATAGTGAAGAGGAGGAAGAAGAGGAACCAGAAGGAGGCCACAACACTGGGATAGCAGGAGAGGATCAACCATCACCAGGAGGAGGGAATGGAGCATTTTCTCTAGTTGGAGGGGCCCTTGCATATTTGTGGGGAGTACCCAAGTATTTGACTTTGAGAGTATGAGGTTCCATTCAGGATCAAAGGGTATTAGTGTTGATTGACAATGGGGCTACCCACAACTTTATTGATGCTCAGTTAGTGTAGAGGAGAGAAATACCCACTGATGATTTTGAGGGATTTTCAGTTTGGTCCTAAGATCTAGAACCATGCAGTTCATGGGGTATGTTTCGGCAATATCTATCACCATGGGAACATACACCTTGACTGATCACTTCTTTGTGGTAAATATTCATGACACCAATGTGATATTGGGTGTGCAGTGATTGGTTACCTTGGGGAAGGTCACCATAGATTGGGAGACTCTGCAAATGGAGTGAATAGATAAGAAGAGTGGTAACCATCAAATGATTATGGAAATGCACACTTATCCCTCTCAGACAGTTTCTTCACATAAGATAGAATATGATTTGCACATTGGAGTAAAGGACCAAATAGTCCATTCATTTATGCAGTTGAATTTAGCCCATGATACAGTACTATTTGGAGGTATTCCACCAGGAAGGCCCCTAGACTAGGATTTTATTAGAGATTTGTCACAATAGGTTGCACCACTCATAGATCTAGATGAGGTGAGAACCTTTGGAGGAATTAGCATAGCGAAGGGAGTCTCTATTAGGCACAAGGAGGAGGGAGACATTCTCCCAGTATCAGTATTACCAACTCTCACTCAGCAACTTGCACTGAGAAGAGATGCTTCAAGGATGGAGGATGGCACCATCATGGTGCAAAGAGGCTACTCCATGTCTGTGGAGGACCTGAAGATACTTCCCCATAGGGAGGAATCTTCCATATATGGTATAAGGTTTTTCGAACTCATGCATACATTGGCTAGACTCAGGAAGTTTTGGATGGGTGATAGCTTTCTATGGAAGGCTAAACTCCATAAAATTCAACCCCTACTTGAGCAGGAGAAGCTACAAGAGAGGCAAGAGGAACAGGATAGTAGCATCCTGGTATATGAATTTGGCATAGGACATGTCAAAGAGGAGGGAAACAGCATGACAGGTGCTTTACCACACAGACTAGTGGCGTTGTCATTATTGGGTATAGATCCTTATTGGAAATCCCAGTTGTTGGTGGAATATTCCAAGGATCTCTTCACATGTAGAGTACTTGATATTCAGATGACAGATGAGAGATATGTAGTGATAGATGGAGTCATATATTATAATAATAGGATCTTCTTAAATAGAGCCTCTAATCTCAAAGAGGAGCTTCTACATGCAACATATGAAGCTTTCCTCTCCGATCACACAAATTTCATGGAGGCATATCAAACTATCATGGAGGGATTATCTTGGGAAGGTATCAAAGAGGAGATGCACCAACATATTAAGAGGTTTATGGTTTGTTTGGAGGTCAATAAGGAACAAAACCACCTTTCAGGGTTGTCACAGTCGCCTCCCTTTTCGATGGAGATAGGATAAGGATTATATATGAACTACTTCGCTAGCTTTCTCAAGTTACATGGTAAGGATTGTGTTTTTGTGCATAATGATCAACTAACCAAGTACTTGTATTCCTTTATCATTCATCTACAATCCATTGCTCCGAAATAGGGAACTCTTTTCTTTATACTGCATGGTATAGTTGGGGCCACAATCAGTGATGGGAATGGCCACCCCTAGCACGTTTTGGGGAGGTGATATCTTACTGAGGGTGTGCTCAGTTGACACCACACATCAATCAATTTATCCAGGCATGTGAGAGGATAGTGGCAGTAAGCAAGTGGTTGGGAAGCCACTCATCATACCATGTTCTGAGGCAACTAGGAGTAGAAATGCACTGGTTCCACTTGAGGGACTATTATCATCCTCCATTATTTCATATGGCAGCAAGTATGTCCTTGATTTTGATCCCATATTTTGATGATGTTTTTATCATTGTTCTTGGCATGATTGGAGGGATGGCACATGGACTAGAGTTTCCCATTGGGAATGATATCCCACACACTACTTATGCCTCATGCTTAAGGGAGGACATTGGAAAGTGTATGGTTGCTACAATAGATCTCTTGTTTCCTTATGATGTGAGCCATTTGGCTAATTTGAGCACTTGGGAGGAGCATCTCAGGGATGGATTGATTGGAGGAAACTTGATTCATGGGAGAAACTTATCATGTGTAGGTGCCACAAGGGAAGGAGGAGAAGTTTTGGAACACTCACCTTTATAGTTGCTTGAGAACAAGCAACATTTGGGAGGGGAGGACTATAATATTCCAAATTAGCTTCGAGCTAGTTGGAATATTAAATTTTGCTTTTTCCACTTATATAGGTGAATAAGAGGGTAGGGAAACCCATAAATATTCTTAGTAGGAATAAAATCATAATGTGAATGAGGATCATCTTAGTAGCTAGATAAAGTACCCTAATGTGTGAATAGAGGTTGAAGCATGTGGATGGGGTCAAGTTTGACCAAATCAACAACGCTGGTATGGAGGTAGTGGATAGTTAATGAGGGACAATGCAGTGTTAATGTGAGGAAGTCTCCATGAGAGTAGTGGCTTTAATGAGTGGGAACCAAGGTAAGAAGGATAAAAATGCATATAAGGAGGGGGAATGCAGCCATAGAAGGCATGATGATTATTTTTATGTTTTGGTCTTTTATGACTTCTTGCACGCTTCAGCTGTTTAGCGGAGTTTGTTGTCCTGTTTAGCACAAGGGTGTTCTAGAGCGGGAATCCCACACGCATCCTCGAACTTCAAGTGCCCACTCAGGAGGTGTTTGTTGAGCTGCATTTCCACATTCCAGCATCATGCCAAGCTTTTGTCTTCATCTACAGTGAAGTTTCTTCCAGTGTTATGTTGTGTTGCACGACAGAGGCAATGGAGGTTTGACAAGGCCATTTTCTGAGCTTGTTTTCACTGGAGGGATTAGCCTTTCCACCAAGAGGCTAGAAATAGAGGTCCTTGAGCATTATTTCATATTTTGGCACCAAGCCAAGCTATTACCATCTCCTACAGTGCAATTTTCCTCATAGACTATGTTATTCTTTTGAGCAGTTGCAATGGTGGTTGTAGTGTCTCATTTGGAGAGTTGTATTTCCAATGAAGGGGGAACCCTTTCATTGGGAAAGTATATTGGGAGGATATTTCATTAATTTATACATCATTTCAGCCACCTCTTTCCAGCTATTCAGTTTCAATGATTCTTCAGCCCTATGGCTATAGTTCACCATTTTATATTTTGTGTATTTATGGAAACCCTTTCTAGGTTGTCTTGGAAAGGTGTTTGAGAGCCTAGATCTATATTACTGGCATTTGTTGAGCCATATATCAGGAGATTCATATTATTATATTTCCTATTAGCAGTTATACTAACTGGGACTACGCTGTACTAGTTCTCTGACATTTTGTATAACAACAACATCTCTCATTTGGGAGTGTTTGTTCATTGGAGGCTTGTTTGCATATCTTGTCTGATTTGTGCCTCAATATATTGTACTTATTTTCTGCTTATTTTCATAATAAAATGGCTCTATATTTTTCTCACATTTTGGTGTAATGTTATTCACTGCTATTTCCATTCTTGTGTTCTATAATACTCCTTTTCCTATTTTGGAATATTACAAAATAGTAAATCAAGTATGAGAACAAATCAACATGTAAAATAATAAATACAAATTTAAAATCATTCTGAAAATTCCAATGCATAAAAATTTTCACAATCAAAACAACCCAATTCCCATGAGTTTATATGTTTCTCAATGCTTCATGAGTAAGGTTCAACCCAACCACTCTCTGCAGTTTCATTCGATCTCCTTACTTCTACCCACCACAAAAATTGAATTCAACCTTTGCACAAATTATTTACAATCTAATTACATTGTTTCAAATGGGAGAAACACGATTATGTGACCACATATAACCAAACATCTCACTAATTGAGTTTGGGTGACCATATTTCCTATATTCCATAATTGTGTAGGTTTTGGGCATGTTTCAAGATACATCCTCCACTGTTCGTACTTCTTACACAACATGAAATCATGGTTTATTTATTTGTATTTGGGGGAAATATCTACACAATTTTTCTTCCCCACATTTCTATCATACCACGGGCCTCGTCCAAGACCCACTTTATCCTTTGGCCTGAGCAAGTCATCCTTCGTAAGATATGTTGATCTTCCTCTGAGTTTCACCTATGTTGGTGGTGAAACTTCTTGCATTCATCCTAGGTCGTTGTCTAGAACTTCCCTACCTTTTTCCTCTAATTTCGAAACTTCCATTTTCCTTAAAATCTACCTTAAGCTCTAACTTGCATCTAGATTGCTTGTAGTAGTGTTTCAACTTTTAGATTTACTCTGCAAGGGCCTGTGGCTTATCGAATTAAATTTTATCTCTAAGTGCTAAGGGTATCCCATTGATGTACCATTGAATCTTTACATTTTCATCCTTGAGGTAGGGACCATATCTTAATAGCTATAGGAATTTAGCTGTATACTCTTAATCCGACCTTTATCCCAACTTGAGCTCATAAAATTCCTTAGTATTTCTATCAAAGTATCTTTTAGATAGATACTTGTCCCTAAAATATTCCTCAAATTTCTTCTAGGACAATTCTTCTTCTTTTATGCCCTTTACATTTTTCATATCTTCCTACCATGTATCAGCCTTGCCTCATAGGTTGAAAGTAGCTACCTTTAATTTCATGTTTTCTAAATAATCATGGATTCAGAAGAACTTATTCATTCCCAACATCCAAACTCAGACATCCTTAGATTTCCTCATTTCTCCATAAAAGGTAGGATGCTTATCCTTTTTAAACTCCTTTGGTATATACTCTATTTCCCTTATTCTCCCATGATCATGATGATAGAGATGATGATGTGGCCATTTATGAGAATCCTCATACTACTACTCATGGTTGCTTGAGTTCCCTTTTGGTGTACTTAAAAAATTCCCTCCTCACATGGTGTCTTTAATGGAAAACCATTACCTATTTCTATATATTCTCTCATTTTCCCCATTGGTTATTTCTTCTTGCCCAATGGCCTTTGCATGTCCCTATCGCTGGTCCCTTACTCATGTTTCCTCTGTTTTTGCAAGTTTGATAGGCTTTGTTGTATGAATGCATTGACTCAAAAATTATTCTATTGTTCTCTAAAAAGCTTCTCATTGTCATCATTACAACTCCTTATTTATGTTCTAAGGCTTCTCAATATGTCCATCCAATTAGGAGAGTATACCCCTCTCTATTTTTCAACTAATTTGTCCTCTTCATGTCCATGTTGTGATTAGTTGGAGCTATACTATTCGATTTTACCAGTCATTCCTTATTCCTTTTGGAACAATCCATCCCACATTTACCCAATTTTACAAGCCATGCGAGTAAATGTGAAGAAAATTGACACTATGACATGACCCAAACTTGTAGCTCTAGTTAAGGAAGTGCGACCTATAAACTAACCACTTACTGACCTTCCTCCGGCACCAATGATCATTCAGAGTCTGAACAACCACCATAGGTGACCAATACTTGAGCTAGAACCCTTTTTCTCAGACATATACCTATAACCACACCCTTGACACCGCTTGTATGTGGTTGTGAGCCTCCAACCACTCTCACAAGCCTCACTCCATGCGTTATGACCCCAGATCCTCAGTTTTGTGGCTGCAGTCTTGAGATCTGAGTCACTTTTCTAGACTAGCATCCATACCACTGCCCATGACTTCTTGTAACTTTCCTGAATCATATTTCTCGTAAAAACAATGTTAATTATTCAAAATTTAAGTTAAAAATTTACGTAAACATACTTGAACATACTAGACATTTCGTCAAACACATGGAAAACATGTAAGCTACATGTCATGGATGCATATTTGAGTGTAAATCTCTCTAATTTAGCTCAAATAACTTAGAAGGTATAATTCCATCTCAAGTAGGTACAAGAACACTTGTTAGCCCATACATTCATAAACCATTTGTTATCTTTTCAAAGCATAACACGAGCTATAGCTGGAGCATATCATAAACCATGCCTATATCTAGCATATAACCAAAATATTAACCATGAAAGAACAACAATAAAGAAACATAATAATAGGTAAAAATTCTCATAAATCAAAATAGGAAAATAACTCTTATTAACATATGAAAAATCCAATCAAGTTAGGGACTTCCACATACCACTCGACCATAAATTGAGGTGAGCCAAATATTTCTTTTAACCAATCACCCAATGCCATATTCCAAGCATGAATGTGGGATCTCATGGGATAAACCAAGACATAATAAACCAAGGGTATCCAAAGGTTAAACCTCCTCCACCCTAAAACTACCGTGATCTCACCAAATCCAATTAATGTTTAAAATGACACCAATAAATATTCTAATTTAATTTCCCTTGAATCAAATTAGAAGAAAATTGTAATTCCACACCACATGACAAGTTGTATAAGTTAACTAATTTAATTTTACTTAGTTGGTTTAGTTAATTCGAGTTGAGGGTTTAACGAGAATCATGTAGAGTGGTTCATACTTTTTAGGAGCCCTCGTTGAGTTTTTTTTGAGTTGTAATTAATTATTTCAGTTTTTCTGAGTTAAAATTAGTTTAACTAGTTCCAAATATTAGAGGAACTAGTGAGATGTATAGTAGTGAGTTGTTTACTTTATAATAAATCAATTAAATAATAAATCAACCATAAATAAATCATGCATATGTGAACTAGGAGTTACCTAGTTGATATTGGATTTCAAGGGCAGTGTACTATCAATTGTATAATCATCCAAATTGTACAGATGGTGCATGCATTCAGAGAAAGGCCTTAGATGGATTGCACAATATTGGATAAATATTTCCTAATTAATAGGGTTTAATTACTCAAGGAAACAATGCATGGAAATAAGGACTTTGGAAAGCCAAAATTTGGTTAAGTCTTGGCATGGGCGTGTCTAGGAAGTAGTGAGACAGATAGAGATAGTGCAAAGGTTTCTCAGGCTTGATAAAATAATTGTAATATTCTCCTATTTTCTAACTAATGCAATATAAAAATACTAGGGTTTTAAGTCGTGGTTTTCCCCAGGAAATAATTGTGTAATGTTTTTATTGAATACTTTTTCTTGTATGCTTTGTGATTTCATGATCGCTTAAATTGGTTTTCTGTAATTGTTAGAGTAGATTCAAGTCTATTGTTTTAGAAAATTAAAGTTAGTAGTTTGAATATACAAAGAATTTTGTACATGGTATAAACACTAAAATCACTATAGAAGAGAAGAATATGAGTTTTCTCTATGCAAGTGAATCGAATTTGCAGTATCATTCTTCAGGGTTAGTAGGATGTTGTTCTATGCATTGAGACTTGAGTATGCCCTTGAGGGTAGATCAAATTACATAACTTGGAAGGACAAGACGTAGGAAGTGTTGGAAGGTAATGGGATGAAGGAGTTCATAGACAGTGATATTCCTAAGCCTCCAACAACTAATTCTCAAGATCTAGCAACCTGGAAGAAGAATGTAGAAAATGCGAGAAGGATCCTGCTGGAAGGTGTTTGAGATCACATTGTCTCGAACCTCCACGGGAAGGAAACTCCATTTGCAATGTGGAGGGAATTGACCAATTTTTTTCATAACAATAAGTGATCACAAGAAGCTGGCACTGAAGTACAAGCTTAGGAAAATCAAGATGGAGAAGGGTGACACAATACCAAAGTACATGATCAAGTTCATCCAATGTCAGGATGATATTGGGAGTGTTGATGTTATGGTCGCTAAAGATGATCTAGTCAGATTAGAACTTATAGGCCTTGCCAAGAGCTGGCATGACTATCAGGATTCAGTAAATGGGAGGGAGAAGCTACCAAAGTGGGAGTGTTTGTGGTTTGACTTTGTGCAAGAAGATATTGGGAAGAACACCAGATATGGATCCTCATATAAGCATGACGATGACGAGAATTTTTCCTTGAATGGAAATGAAAAGAAAGGGAAAGGAAATAATTCCCATTCCAATTAGATTCTGGTCAGGTGGGAAAGAAGAAGGACATTGTAATGAGTTGGGACACTATGCCACAAAGTGTTCGCACAAGAAGGATGACAAGAAGCCCTCAGGAGGAGCGGTAGGTAAAACTCTTGCTTAAAAAATTGAGTTGGATTTCACCCTCATCGCATGCATAGTGTCATTGGTGATGGGTGTTGTGTGTTACCTAGATAGTGGAGCCTCATTCCATATAACTGGGAACAAAGAATTATTCAAAAAATTGGAGGAGAAGGACCTGTAGATGCACATAGAGATGGGAGATGATGGAAGGTATAATGTGATCGACATTGATACTATTACTTTTCAGAGGGAGTCTAGTTCTCCTCTCACATTGAAATATGTCATTTATGTTTTGGGTCTAAAGAATAATTTAGTTTCAGTTTCCATGTTGGAAGACCATGGCTAAGATGTGATATTTTAAAAAGGAAATAATTTCCTTCGTCAAATAGCCACGATATAAGTGAATAAGATTGATGTTCAGGTAAAGAACCTATACAAATTGGATGTAGAATATTGTGTTTATTTGAGCACAAAACAAGATAAGGCGTAGAGCCGAGACATCGTTGAGTTATGGCATAGAATATTGGGACAGCTACACTGTGGATCTTTGAATATCATGCAACTGATTTCTATGGGACTTTCCAAGGGTGAATTAGAGTAGCGTGATCCATGAAAAGGGTGTAGATGATACCAAATCCACCTTTCATGATAAGGACAATCGAGCGAAGACGATCCTTGAAAGATTTCACTGAAATGTGTGTGGACCTTTATCGACAGCCTCCACGACTAGGCACAAGTATTATGTAATTTTTGTAGATGATTTCTCATGTAAGTGTTGGATATTATTCATGAATAAGAAAGACCAGATGTTCTCAAATTTTTATGAGCTCAAAGAAATTGTTGAGAAAGACAAAGGTAGGAAAGTTAAGGCTTTCAGAAGTGACAATGGTGGAGAATATGTGTTGAATGTGTTCAATAATTTCTGTGCATCAGAAGGAATTAGATGAGAGTTAATAGCACCCCATAACCCACAATAGAATTGGGTTACAGGAAGAAAGAACACAAGTATTGTGAGAGCTGCATGAGTGGTGTTACATGATCAGGGCCTATCGTTGTACTTATGGGTTGAAGTATGAAACACAACAATATATGTGAAAAATAGGAGTTGATACAGGTGTATATTGGTGGCTAACCAACTATTCGACTTGGGGCCCCACCATTGTTTCTTTTGATTTTTTTTGTTTCCTTAATTATAGCACAATTTACTATTTTTAGCAGTTTTACGCGTCTTGAATTCCGAAGCCATTTTTAGGCCCTAAATGACATTTTTTGGGAACAATGGGAGAAACATGGGTCATAGACTGATTTTTCTCACTCAAAATCTATATTCCTCGGTTATATATTTCTAACGAGGTATGGTGCATGTCAAACGAAGATTGTATGCCAAATTTACGTACCCGGGAAGTTGATGTACCAATTTACCCAAACGAGGCCCACAATTTTTGCACTTCATCTCCTAGGGTTAGGTTTTAGGATGTTTAGGGTTTTACATTGTTTCTCAATAATAAATAGGCTCTTGAGCCTCATTATAACATAGTTCATAGGCCTATATCCACCACATCTCTTCGCGGAGATAAGCTACCAATGCCATAGCTAGTTTATTACTATTCTGTCTATAAACAAATTTCAGTTATTTGATATTAATGAAATGAAGTGTTATTTCTGTTGAATTTTTGTATTTATGGTTATATGTGTATTATTTTTCATTCCTACATAAAATCGTATCAGTGGTATCAGAGCAGTATGCTCTTCCTCGAGCCTTCTTTTCATGTCTCCAACTAGGTCGGGGTATAAGGAGTTAGGGGCTCGATCTGGTCGAACCTTTGCAAGATCAGCCTCGCAAACCCCAATGCCTACCCAAGGGGGATGAAAAGAAAGATGATGGAGCAAGATATCCTATCGAAATATTGCTCAAGGAGGCCCTAAAAAAACAAAGGAACACGATTATGGATAACTTTGCCCAGATCCTTCAACGACTGCCCATCGGTAGCACATCTGCATCCAATAGCCACTCTAGAGGCGCAACTCCTTTTAAGGTACAAGTAAAATGTAACATTCCCATATTTGAGGGAAAAATAGATGCAAACACCATAGATAGATGGTTGAATCTATTAGAAAGATATTTCTCAGTTCATGACGTTTTCGACCGGGAGAAGATTATTTTTCCACTCCTCAAAGCTAACCCCCATGTCAAGGACTGGTGGGAAACCTACTGTGAGAAAAAGGACGAAGGGGAACCATCTTTGTTCTTGGAAGTACCTACTTGGAATTATTTCAAAGACACCATCAAGGAAAAATATTATCTCATGGGGAGCTATGAGGACAAGTACATACAATGGTCTACGCTGCAGTAGCAAAGGGATCAAGATGTGCATGAGCTGAAAAATATGTTCCATACCCTGCGCACAAATTTGGGCATCAAAGATTCGTAGAAAAATTTGGTGCTGAAGTGCTACAGTTTTCTACACATACATTCAGGATGAAATGGAGTTCCTCGACATCTCCTTGCTTGGTACGACATACCGGTATGTTGCCAAGAATGGGTAGAAATTTAAATAGAAGAAGTTAGACTTTGGATTTGTGAACTAAAAGTAAGGGAACAGTGCCCCTAAACCACAGAACAAAGGGCAAATCCAAGGCATGGCAGACCAAGACAACCTACCAAATCTGCAAGAAAATAACAACACCACGAAACTAAAGAAGGACATGGGAAAGTAGTGTGAGTTCCATAAGAGCTCCACTCACAACACAAGTGAGTATTGGGTCAAGCAGTCACTGGTGGCTGAGATGAGGGCTTCTAAATCAGATGCATGTTCTAACTCTGAATCAGAACCTAACAAGGGGAATGACAAAGGGAATAAGATTATTGATGTGGAGCCCAATGCCTCTGTTGCCATTGCAAAGATCCAGAAGGAGGAACAGAAAGATCCAGAGGAGGAGGAGTGTCTCTTCCACTCCGAGATGTGGGTAAAGGGTTCCCCAATATAATTAATTGTCAATAGTGGGAGCCAAAAGAACCTCATTTCAGCCAAGGTCGTGAAGTGGTTGGGCTAACTGACAACACACCCACAACCGTACACCATCGGGTGGCTTCACCAAGGACAGGATCTGCGCGTCAGCTAGCAGTGCCACCTTCCCTATAACATAAAGCCCTTCATGAATGAGGTATTATGTAATTAGGGGAATTTTTAGGTCTAAAATGGGCCTCCTAAGGAAATTATAAAATATTAGCGGAAATAAGAAAATAATATTTGATAACATCATCAAATTTTAGAGGGAAAAAAGAAAAAAAATACTTTTTCGGCTCATATTTTCAACTTATCTCCCAAAGGTTTTACTCAAATTTCAAGTGGGAGTACTCGTTGGATGAAAGATTTAATTCCTTATCCAAGGATTACCCATGTTTCATACTTTCGATGGACCCTATTACACGAAAAATGAGAAATACATGAAAAACATTATTCCAATCATGTTTTTTGATGTATTTCTCATTTTTCACATTGCAAGTTCCTTTGAAAGTATGAAACATGGGTACTCCTTGGATGAGGAATTAAATTTTGCATCCAATGAGTGCTCCCACTCAAAATTTTAGTAAAAAATTTGGGAGATAAGTTGAAAATATGAGTTGAAAAAATAGTTTTACTATTTTATTATTTTTTAATATTTTTACCCTTTTACTTAAAAATTGGTGAATCATCACCCATGGTTGACATCATCATCTTGAATCTTATTGACTCCTATAAAGTTTATTTTGGTTGTACATTTTTCTTAGGAGGCCCATTTTAGACCTCAAAATTCCCCTGATGGACATTGCTCCTCTCGATGTTTGTGATGTATTATTAGGCCAACCATACTTCTGAAAGCGACATGTTGTGTATGAGTCCCAACCTCGTTCTATTATTGTTACTTTGGGAAATAAGTTGTATAGGATATCAGAGGTACCAAAACCTACCGCCATCTCTTTGGTTACTGAAAAAAAATGTAGTAAGCTCATTTCCAAAACTGGGAAATTTGTTTTCTAGATGATCCGCCCCCAAGGCAAGAAGAAGATTGTGGCCACGACCTCCAGATAGGGCTCTTCTGTACGACAACAATAAATTGACAAGGTCGTGGAGGAGTACAGAGGCATATTCACCTCACCTGTAGGGGTGCCTCTGCACTTTTAGGTCAAGCACCTGATCGATCTGACCCCAAGTGCGCCACTGCCCATTGGCCCGATCTATCAATGCTCTATTATGGAGAACGATGAAATAAAGAGGCAGATTCAGTAATTGCTATAGAAAGGTCACATTTGGCTGAGTTCATCACCCTGTGGGAGCCTGATCGTGTTGGTGTAGAAGAAGCACTAGTACATATGGCCAATTTTCCGACACTTTAGTTCCAATAGGTTTGACGTATTGAAGGAAAGTTCCCAATTTTTTCTCAATTTTTTTAATCCTGCCAAAATGTGTCACTCTTGCAACACTACCCAAAAAGCATCAGAATAAAGACACTACCCAAAAAGTGTCAGAATAGCTACACCACCCAAAAATCGTCAGAATAGAGACATCGTTGAAAGAGCGACACTACCCACAAAAACGTTGCTCTTGTGACACTACCAAAAGCATCATAATAACGACGTCATCGAGTCGGGTTGTGCCATGTGAGGGTCAGGTCAGGTTGTGTAAGGTTGATTCAGGTTGATTCATGTGAGGTCGGGTTATGTGAGGTCAGTCATGTAAGGGCACCCAAGGAAACGTGCTTGGGTGGGTTGGGTCAGGTTGGGTTGCGTGAGGGTGTCCAGGGAAACACGTTCGGGCATGTCAGGTTTGGTCAAGTCAGCTCATGCCATGTGAGGGAGCCCAAGGAAATGCGTTCAGGTGGGTCGGGTCAGGTTAGGTCGTGTGAGGGCGCCCAAGGAAACACGTTTGGGAGGTGAGGGTCGGGTCGGGTCGGTCGTGTGAGGGCACCCAAGGAAATGTGTTCATGTGAGTTGGGTTGGGTCGTGTGAGGGTAGCTAAGGAAATGCATCTGGGTAGGTCAAGTCAGGTCATCCCGTGTGAGGTAACCCAAGGAAACGTGTACGAATGAGTCAACGAGGGTCATGTCAGGTCGTGTGAGGGCACCCAGGGAAACACGTTTGGGCAGGTCCAGTCGGGTCGTGTGAGGGTGGTCGTATAAAAAATGCTAATTTGTGACCACTTGTGTTCCTTAATGTGCACGTTTGTGTGATCCGTTTTCCCTTTGATCCCTCTTGTCTTCGTTCTGGCAGGCCAGGTAGTGTCTTGTGACGGCACCACAAGAAATGCATTCAGATTGGATTGTGTGACGAAGGTTGTATCAAAAATGCTAAGTTGGGACCGCTTGTATGCCTTGTGCACGTTTGTGCAACCCGTTTTCCGTTTGCTCCCTCGTGCCTTTGACATTCAGGTGGGTCGGGTCATCTGATGGTGCTTAAGGAAACGAGTTCGGGTCAGGTTAGGTCGGGTCATGCCATACTGTGAGGTTGCCCAAGGAAACACATTCTGTGGGTTGGGTCGGGTCGGGTCATGCCATACTGTGAGGGTGCCTAAGGAAATGCATTCAGGTGGGTCGGGTTGGGTCGTGTGATGGCACCAAAGGAACGGGTCTCGTTCAGGTCATGTCGAGTCGTGTGACGGTGCCCAAGGAAATGAGTTCGGGCAGGTCATGTTAGGTCGGGTTGGGTCAGGTTGTGCCATGTGAGGTCGCTGAAGGAAACATGTTCTATTGGATTAGGTCGGGTCGTGTCGTATAAGGGCGCCTCAGGAAACGCGTTTGGAGTTGTATCTAGTACAAGTTTCTGGGTTATCCAATGTTGAATTTATAGTACATAAGTGTGTGATTTCAAATTTATCAAGCATGCACAGGCTTGTAAAATTTAGGTATGGTAGAAATTTTGTTTGGTGGACAAAATTAGAGTTTGTTTGGATTTTTCTTGATTACAAAAAATGGTAAACAACCTGCATTAATGTTGCCTTCCTTTATAAAATAACCAACATCAATGCCTTCCAAAAACAAATCAAAACAGAAGAAAACAAGTCTCCATTCTTATCAAGTCATGTTGGGGAACTAGGTAGCTGAATATAATCTATAAAAGAAAACACCTCCAACATTTCAAAACGAATTGTGAACAAAATGACCCATTACTTAGACTGAATTGTAAGCCAAGAAACCAAATTTATCAATACAAGGATCTACAATCACAGTTTTGTGCAGTCTACTCAATCTACCATTATAAGCATACTTTCCATTTACAAATGGAGTATGTTGACATAAATTGAAGATTCCTTAATGTGAGTTCATGATATGGAAATTTAGTACAACAAGATGGGAATATGACAGACTCAAGGTCATCTTTGTAATGACATATTTTAATTTCTTTCTTGATTTATTAATGGAAATTTTTTGTGGTTCATCAACTGTTTTTTTTTCTTTTAAGTAATTTTTTCCTAATTGGTATCTTGAGGACTCCTCTAGAGCTACTCTATAGGTTGGTGGATAACAGGCTCCAAGATTATTATTATATAAGCTTTGTAAATGATAAGCACTCTTTTGTGGGTTAGCTTCTTATGGCCCACCTCATAGCCTTCTCACTTTTTCGGAACCAAAATTTTCATGGTTGAACTATATTTGAGCCTCCCTATTGTTCTAAGGCTCCATTTCATAGTCATACTTATTTTTCCCTCTATCCCAAAATATTCCTTTTGAGATTTTTCCACAAATAGTCTTAATTTTTAATCAATAAATTTTTGCCTTCCACTTTATGTTCAGTTCCCTCCACCTTTCAAGATGAACTACCTGCTACAAATACAACTTTGGAATCCTATATCCAATGGGGTTTTTCTATTAGGAAAGGTATTTTAGAAAATTCTTCCAAACCATTAAGGTTTTTGATGACTTTATATTTTACCGTGGAGCTTGAATCCATAGCCACAATTCCCAACCCATACACATTTAGCTCCCTAAACTTCTAAACCCCTAACCCATTTGACCCCTAAACCCTTAAACCCTAACCCATTTAAACCCCTAAACCCCTAAACCCCTAACCCATTTAACCTCCTAAACCCCTAAAACCCTAACCCTTAACCCCTCGAAGGCATAAGGGAGAAAATAACAAACGGGTCACACGAACATGCACAAGGAATACGAGCGGTAGCAACTTAACATTTTTGATACGACCTCCCTCAAATGACCCTACTTGACCCGATACGAATGCGTTTCCTTGGTCACCCTCACACGACCCGACCCGACCCAACCCGCCCGAATGAGGGCACAAGGGAGAAAACGGAAAACGGGGTGCGCAAACGTGCACAAGGCACACGGGAGGTCACAACTTAGAATTTTTGATACGTTCACCCAAACACGACTCGACTCGACCTGAACGCGTTTCCTTGGGTGCCCTCACAAGACTTGATCCGACCCGACTCGCCCGAACGAAGGCACAAGAGCAAATCGATAACGGGTCACATGAACATGTACAAGGCACATGGGTAGTCACAACTTAGAATTTTTTATACAGTCTCCCTCACACCACCCGATGCGAACATGTTTCCTTGGTTGCCTTCACATGACCTGACTCGATTCAGCCTGAACGCCTAGGGCGCCCTCACACGACATGAATCGACACGCCCAAATGTGTTTCCCTGGGCACCTTGAAATGAAATGACCCAACCCGCCTGATTGTGTTTCCTTGTTCTCCCTGACACAACACGACTCGACATAACCCACCCGAATGCATTTACTTGGGTGCCCTCACATGGCACGACCCAACCCAACCCTACTTGACCCGCCCAAATGCATTTCCTTAGGCACCCTCACATGACCTGACACGAACACATTTCCTTGGGCACCCTCACATGACCCAACCCGACCCAACCTGCCTCAATGCATTTCCTTCGGTGCCCTAACATGGCACAACCCAACCCGACCTAACTTGACCCGAACATGTTTCCTTGGGTGCCCTCGCACGACTCGACCCAACCCGCCCAAATGAAGGCATGAGGGAGCAAATGGAAAATGGGTCACACGAATGTGCACAAGGCACAAGGAAGGTCACAACTTAGCATTTTTGATATGGCCTCCCTCACATGACCCAACCTGACTCGACCCAACCTTAACGCATTTCCTTGGGGGCCCTCATAAGGCACGACCTAAACCACTCTAACAAAGGCACGATGGAGCAAATGGAAAATGGGTCACATGAATGTGCACAAGGCACATGGGCGGTCACAACTTATCATTTTTTATATGATCACCCTCACAGGACCTGACCTGACCTACACGAACGCATTTCCTTGGGCATTCTCAAATGAACGAACCCACTCGAACACACTTCCCTAGGCGCCCTCACACGACTCGACCCGACCCCACCCGCCTGAACACGTTTTCCTGGGAACCCTCACACGATCTGACCTAACTTGATCCATGTGAATGCGTTTCATTAGGCGCCCTCAAATGACCCGACCCTACCCACCTGAATGCGTTTCCTTGGATGCCTTCACATGACTCGGCCCGACAAGACCCGACCAACCCCGACGCATTTCCTTGGGCGCCCTCACATGATCCGACCTTGCCAACTCGCACGAACGAAGGCACAAGAGATAAAACAAAAAACGGGTCAAATGAATGTGCACAAGGCACATGGGCGGTCACAGCTTAGCATTTTTAACACAAGCGCCTTGACATGACCCGACCCACCCAAATGAAGGGACCAGGGAGAAAATGGAAAACAGGCGGCACGAACATGCACAAGGCACGCAGGCGGTCACAACTTAGCATTTTTGATAGGCCACCCTCACCCAACTCGACCAGCCCAAACAAAGGCAGGAGGAGAAAAATGTAAACGGGTTGCACAAACCTGCACCAGGCACATGGGCAGTCAGAAATTAACATATATTAAAACAAGAATAAACCACATGATTTTAATTTTGAGTATTTTAATTTAAAAATGACCACATAAATAACTAAAATTTCAAAAAATTTATACTCTAAACACACATAAATATCACTGCATAAAACTACTAATTGTGTTTGTAAGTTTTACATATTAAATAATTTATATACACCTTAATATCTTATTTATTTATATTCAATTTTTAATTAAATACTATATAAATTTAAAAAAAAAATATTATTATTTACATTTAATTTTTAATTTTTATATTTTATTTTAATTCCAATTCCTGCCTCGAAACAATTTCACGCTTTACCCTTGCCTCCCTATTCTCGCCTGCAAAAAATATACCCTTCAGGAGCTGGAGCAAGTGGAACCATGTGGTGGCCATTCTGCGGGATTTAGAGGAGGGATGCTCTACTCCTTTCTATTGTTTGAGATAGTTGGTTAATGCCATAGCTGTGGATATGCATGCCGGATTGGCCTCTGAGGGCGAAGTAAGATTTTTCTCACCTTCATCAACAACCTGCCATCAGGTATTTATAAACCGAACCAGGATAAATGACCAAGTTAAATATTTTTCTATTTTTTGATTGTGTTTAGCTTGTTAAAACCCCAGATTTTATTTCCTGCAAAGCAAATTTATTGAGCTTGTTTGATTTCAATGTCTTGAATTTTATTTTCATGTTGTTTTTGTTTCACTTGCAGTAGTTTTTGACCTATCTTAGAAATTTTTGGTCTAGACCCCATATTTGATGTGTCTGTGTCCTGTCAACGCATCAAAACCATTAGCACACAACGCATCAAAAATTCCGCACAAAGTTTCATTTTAAGAGGATGCCTTTGATGGATTGAGTGTAGTCCAGAGAGCTTGCAATTTAAATACTTGGGTGGGAATCTCTCCAAACTGAGCACGTGAAGATCCTTGAATTTCCAGATCCATTGTGGAAGAAACCCTATCAATTGGTTATGTTCCAATGATAACAATTGAAAACGACACGGACAGAACACCATCTTGCATGTGAGGGTTTTGAAAATATAATGGTCCCCTGTTTTGTGCATTAATTTCCAAAATATAAAACAAAATCAAGATTTCCTCAAATGCAAGAGCGCCTAGGAGACTTCGCAGTGTATGCTAGAGGGCCAATCAGTTTTGAGGGAAAAGTTCAATTCAAACCTAATATAAGGGCCTTTGAGCTGCTCTGTGACTAAAGGAGACATTGTCCCTGAGGTAGAAAAGTGTCTTGAGGTCAATTGAAGGCCAGTATAGTCGATCCAAAGGGTCTGTGAAACTATTCATAGCTCTATGGAAATCCAAAGTTCTGAAGCAATTATGTGACAGAGGAGGGATGCTCTACTCCTTTCTATCTTTTGAGATAGTTGGTTAGCGCCATAAATGTGGATATGCACGCCAGATTGGCTTCTAAGGGTGAAGTAAGATGTTTCTCACCTTCATCAACAGCCTGCCATCAGGTATTTATAAACCGAACCAGGATAAATGACCAAGTTAAATATTTTTCTATTTTTTGATTGTGTTTAGCTTGTTAAAACCCCAGATTTTAATTCCTGCGAAGAAAATTTATTGAGATTTTTTGATTTCAATGTCTTGAATTTGATTTTCATGTTGCATTTGTTTCACTTGCAGTATTTTATGACCTATCTTAGTAATTTTTGGTCTATACCCCATATTTGATGTGTCTGTGTTCTGTCTATGCATCAAAACCATTAGCACACAATGCATCAAAAATTCTGCAAAGAGTTTCATCTTGAGAGCATGCCTTCGATGGATCGGGTGTAGTCCAGAGAGCTTGCAATTTAAATACTTGGGTGGGAATCTCTCCATACAACAAATTATTGGAGAAACTGAGCATGTGCAGATTCTTGAATTTCCAGATCCATTGTGGAAGAAACCCTATCAACTAGTTATGTTCCAATGATAAAAATTGAAAAATATGAGACACAGACGAAACACCATCTTGCATGTGAGGGTTTTGACAATAGAATGGTCCCCTGTTTTGTGCATTAATTTCCAAAAAATAAAACAAAATCAAGATTTCCTCAAATGCAAGAGCGCTTAGGAGACTTCGAAGTGTATGCGAGAGGGCCAATCGGTTTTGAGGGAAAAATTCAATTCAAACCTAATATAAGGGCCTTTGAGCTACTCTATGACTAAAGGAGACATTGTCCTTGAGGTAGACAAGTGTCTTGAGGTCAATTGAAGGCTAGTCTAGTCGATCCAAAGGGTCTGTGAAACTATTCATAGTTCTGTGGCAATCCAAAGTTCTGAAGCAATTATGTGACAGATGCGAGTCAACTTGTGGGTTCTTGTAGTAGAATCAAATGAAAATTCTGTAGTAGAGTAGGGTCATAGGTTCAAATCTGTTATAGAGGATTGAAACAATATTAGAGTGCACATTTGATGCAAAAATTGGATATCTTGAGTAGTCTAGGTTCCTTGTAGGGTTAGCAATCAAGTCACTAGTTAGGGTATCATTTCAATGCTGAAATTGGTTCTGTTTGTTAAACATGAACCATATTGTATGGATATTTAATATTGTGCCAAATTATTGTATTGGTTTCATGAAAAATAAATTGTTCTATTGAATATTGTATTGGAATGTGGATTGATTGAATGCTACTTTGCTCTATTCAATATATTATATCTTTGAAAATTTGATATTGTTCATTGAATAATATATTAATTGTATTAAATTGACTATTATTTAGAAAAGGAAATTCTGCTAAAATCCTAGTAACCTATAAAACCCTAGGGAAAAATTACCCTAGTTCACTACATATAGGGTACTCCCATTCCCCTTGAATTTCCCTAAAATTTGGGTGTGCAGAGAATTTCAAAGTTTTATTAAAGTTCTCCCAAATGCACCCTCTCACTTTTTGAGATAAGCCAAATGGATTTAGTTAACCAAACTCTAATCTTTAGCAATCTTGGAATGTGGGGTCTTGTTATAATATTGGGTGGAAAATTTAGGACCTCTGAAGATCAGACTCATGGATTAGTTTTGTTAGGCAGGATGCCTCTTGCTATCTGTTTTCATTAATAAGTAGAGCCCATGAATGTTGTAGACCCATGTTTCATTCTTGTCTAATTGGTCCTTGCTATTTTCTGTAGCTTGGCATATGCATATGTGGGCTCTTGTATGGTTCCTTATTCTAGTTTATAGTTTACTTTTAGAATAATTTACATAAAGATACTTGTCAAACAACTTGTGGTTAAGTGGTTAAATCAAACAACTTTTCAGTGTTAAGAGCTAGGTTGAAACTCCTAGATAACATGTTGTTATGTCAATCTAATGTGGCCAACATAGCCATACTTCATCTGAGACTAGGTGAAAGTCTTGGAGACCTTCACGACTCATGGATGTAGTCCATCTTAGTGGGAGAGACTAGGTGAAAATCCTGGTTGAACTTGGTGAAATAGAATACCCTTTGGTCATGAAATCTAAGGCAATGGTAGAACCACTTCCTTAACAAAGGGTCATTTACCAATCCAAAGGTTGCAGAACTAACACAAAATGAGGAACAAGAAAACCTATTTCTTGGTTGTGCCACTAAAGGATTGTCAACGATGATGGCATTCCATACACGATGCCTCATTGATTCAGTTTCATGTAAGAATACGATGCTTTAATAAACACAGAGTAAAATTGGGCAAAGGGAAAAGTTTGAATCACATTCTAATAATTAGTTAATGAAGTAGATGGTTAGTTAAGGTGTTCCGCAATAGATAATGGGGGAATATAACATAGTGCCATTGATCCGGCCAATGGTTTTTGATTAGATCACTATGAGTAGTGCAATCGTAATAGATAAACCATGATGAGCATAAATTTATAAGTGGATAGTGCAGATATCTCAAGCCATGGTGAGAACGTGGGTGTATAATAAGCGCAAAGTTATTTAAGCTAAAGGTAGACCAGTTTACTTTAATCAATAGACTATTGAAATAAAAGTTTCAAAAATAAACTTGATATTTATGTGGACACAACACACTAGATCTCTTTGATATAGTGCCATGTAAGAATACAATGCGTTAATATGCAGATACTAAAATGGGTTCAAGGGAAATTTTGAATCATATTATGATAATCAGTTAGTGAAAAACATGATTCACTGAGGTGCTCTACATAAGTAATAGTGAGGGAATATTGTATAGTGCTAACTATAGCCAGACTCAATCATATGATCTGATGGAGGACACAAAGGATTCAAATACTTTAGCAGAAGAGCGTGCCCTTATTGACCAGTTTGATGCATCACAATATGTATTTTTTGGAAAGGATTTTACATAAGAGGTAGAGCTAATAATACTATAAACCTCATTGTTTTGAGTAATGATAAATGTGATATTATTATATGACAGAGTTGATTTCATAAGTTGAAAGTGACCCAAAATAGTGTGGCTTGCTATATTATCTGATTTTAGGAAGTTATTTGTTTTTTAAGTAAATAGAGTTTCATTTGAAAAGGAAAGCTTGTATTTTCCAGGATGATTTAAGATTCTCCCCTAACATGGATTATTGGTGTTCATAGCCTGGTTGTTGGAAAGGTTTGAAATGCATTTCTTCTTATGAATAGTTAAATTTAAATAACATATACTCTGGTAAAGATGAAAATAGTTTCATCTTCAACATGAAGGGAGTATACAAGATTTTTCAAAACATATCTAATTTTTTTTATTGCACATCAATTGTATGACCTAGGTTTTGAATCTGTATTCTTGCATTTGATATGATTCTTGTCTCTTATCTGTTATGTGCATGTGGAAGGGTAGCATTGCAGTACACATTTTGGCTGGATGGGAAATATGGATGTTGTCGAGCAGACCCTTTCAAATGAAAAGGTATTTTCTTGTTTAATCACCAATAGATTGATGATTATTTTGGCTTATAATTTTATGTGTTTGTGCTTAGAATCTTTGTCAAAAATCTACAATTTTCAGCTAGTCTTCCTAGATTGTAATTCTTGTAAAATGGATCTTAATTTCAGGGAAGGTATGACTTGATACAATAAATGATAGATTGTGTTATGTAGCTCTCATATAACTTATTAGACAAAATATGTCTACACATAGCAAAAAATATCATGCATTTTGGCCACACTACATTCATCAAACCTCAACAAATTTCAATTTTTTTTCCAGGTCCGATGAACCCTGTGAATTAGTTCTCCCCCTCTGAGACATCATAGAGGAGGAAAATCACTTTAAAACCCTTATGCTTCTTTTTCGACCCTTAAGTGGAATCTTACTCAGTCTTGAGAGAGGCTCTATTATAGAGACTCAGATAAATTACAATTTCAAGGACTCTTCTTACTACTACCATGAATATATATGAATTTGTTCTTGATAATCTCCACACACTGCGTAGACTATCAAATGTTAACAATGACATCATTGAGTTGAAGTAGGAGTGTCCTTCCTCAAAAACAAATTTCAAGATACATATTGATGAACTGCAGTTCTTTCTGCAAGATCATATCCATCCTAGGGATGGTCTCTTCTTTCACCTGGTCCAATGGTCCTAAAATGAATGCCTCTAGAATGAAAATCAAGCCATATATTTTTAGGTAGTAATAATTCCATATTATTTTAGTGAAAACTAAGCTCATCATTAAGGTTCAATAGTTACTCGAGTTGTTGTTTTCGCTTCTTTTCAAAAATAGGAAGGATTAGAGTGGTTGCCCAACACTATATTAACTCTAGGTCATAGGATGAAATGTGATACATTGTGATGATATAAGCATTGTATATACAAGGTGATCCTTAGACCTATACGATTTATCACAGAAACCTAGGATCATATTTATGTTAAGATATTGTTTTCAGACTTTAGGTAGTCTTCATAGATGTAGTTATTCCTGCTTCCACATATATGAATGCTTCAAAAATTTATCACAACAAACAACAAGAGAAATTTTGAGCCACTGTGAATACTATGCAAGTCATTCAAGAAATGTGAGCCATTGAGGAGGAGAAATGAGCCACAATGCATTATGGTGAGCCATGTTGACATCAAATGCAAGTTATTAAATGATTTACTATAATTGCAATCGATATGTGGAGAATAGCGAGCCACCATAACATCGAGCCATAGGGAAATATGATGTGAGCCACAGTAATAAACTTTGAGCAATAGAAACAAATGTGAGAAACATGTGAAATATGAGTAAAAATATATGAGCAATCCTTAGAAAAAATAGCAAACCAGAAAAGATGATCAAGCCTCAGAATAATAGACATGTGTGTCACTGTATAAAATTTGATTCCATAGAGGTTGTAGTGATGCCATTGTGATGTCATTATATATAATTCGATGCCACAAAAGTATATTGTATAAAATTCGATACCACAGGAGTTGTAGTGATTCCACTATATATAATTTGATTCCAATGAGTAGAGTAATACAAAATTAACAGAGATGTGATGTGACATAGGGACTATGGAAGAAGATATAGTGTGATACAAAAATAAATGTGGGTTACTTCTAATTGTTCATGCTTATTTATTTAACTTGCATGTCATATTACATCATGTTCTACATGTATATTCATATTACATAAAAATATTTCCACGAGTCCTTATGCGAAGAAAATTGCATCATAAGAGTTTGAATCATGTAGAAAATACCACTGATATTGTTTTTAGGTAGCCTTAAAAACTTCAGATAGTGTAATAAATCATGGAGATGATCTTAAAATGATTAGAAACAAGGAAAATCATTCTTATGTCATAATTGTTACTTTCACACCTTCTATCTAAGGTTTCCACTAAGTTTTTTCACATCATTTATTTTTTAGAGTTGTGTCCTCTTCTTCATACTAGACTGAGTGTGAGAATACTCAAAGTGAGTGTATACTAGAGTGAGTACATCTATAATATTTTTCCTAAGCTCGTATATTGACTAGAGAGAGTGTATGTTTCAGACCGTTTTGATGTTGCAATCTTTGAACATGATGATGATCTCCTAATTACTGCAATATTTAAATTTTTATTTTATATTAATTTCAATTCCCGCCCCCAATTTCCGCTCCCAATTTGGATTTAACAAGTAGTGTAATATATATAATTTTAATTTGTTTTTACCTATTATGTTGTTTATGTCTCTCATTTTCAGATTATTGTGGTCTTCAGCTCAGGAAATGACATAGTTCAGGAAGAAGACTCTTCATTTTAGATCAATGAGAAGAGGAGGATATGTTAATTTTAAAAGGCAATGCGAGACACTCTACGTGATGGTATTTGTTGCATTTATTCGATGAATCGGTACTTAAGAAAACCCTAGGTTCATCATCCATATGATCTGGAAAAACCTTCTTGGTAGGGATAGGTGCGCTGCATTCAAGGCATGGGAAAATGGTTGGTGAGTGTGGGATTTTTTGAGGCAACCCATATTCATTGAGTCCCACGATTTCTTCATGTCCAAAAAGGTAATTACTCACATCACGAAATTTTAAGATTTAGATATTTTGGGTTATGTTAGATTAGGTCATTGGATAATTTGGGTAATTGGATTTTCAATGCAATATCTGAGTTGCAAATCCATTTGGAAATGCCTGGTAATTTTGAGGTTTTTATGTTTTTTCATTTTTAGTTAGTATTTAGATCTGTTTTTAACTATGTTGCAAAGTTTTAGGAAATGGAAAGCACTAATGTTTTTTTAGTAGAGGTGAAGGCACATACAACCCAAGCAGAGGAGTTGCCTAAGGTTTTTCGCCATCAAGAAGTGGGCCACAAAAGTCTCTTGCAGAGAAATGCCCTCTATTAGGTTTCGATCAAACCCTTTGACCTTTGAGTTTATTCAGTATGTTTAGAAGAGAAAGTAATTGATGAAGTTAATGCTTTCATGGTGAATTAATTCTAATTGATATGTGATTATTGCATTATATATTGGAAACAAGCGTGTACCCTTGTGAGACCAAGCCAATGAAAGAGCTCTGCGAAGTGACTGCCAAACATCCCTAGTAAGGCCCTCAACCTATCGATATATATCCATTTCTCGTGAATTCTCAAATAAGTGGGTTTTTAGAATCTTTCATAGGTGGTTTTCATGGTGTGAAGAAACGAAGGATTGATTGTCTGGATTTTGAGAGGAACGTCATGACTACTTCTGCTAATGAGGGTCAATTTTCAGGCCTCCTGTTGAAGCTCATCAACACCAAGAACACCATCGATATTGGGATTTACACTGGATACTCGCTTCTCAGCACAACCCTTGCATTGCCTGATGATAGAAAGGTATTAAGTCATCTCTAGATTCATTGTTCAACAAATTCCTAGAAAAGTTTGAATCTTGGTGGATTGGAATGGCTGATGTCTCAAGACATGGTGAGAACATGGGTGTCTGATAAGCGCAAATTTATCTACGATAAAGGTAGACCTATTTACTTTAATCAATGGACAACTGAAATAAAATTTTCGAGAAACTTGATATTTATGTGGAAACAACACACTAGATCTCTTTGATACAGTGCCATGTAAGAATACAATGCGTTAATAAACAGAGACTAAAATGGGTTCAAGAGAAATTTTGAATCATATTATGAAAATCAGTTAATGAAAAATAATGACTCGTAAGGATTCAAATTTGTTAATGGTTTTGAACATCTATCATTAATTAAAAGAATTTTTTTAGGATCCCTATTTGCTGCCCTTTTTTCGGTTTCTATTTGCAAGTCTAGTACCACTACTGCCAAGACTTGTCATGGTATTTTAATTATGTCAATATGGTTATCTAATACATGTTTTAACAATTTTATATAATTCTAGCATGACAATATTGTAGCCTTAAAATCCCAGTTGTTAATTCCCCCATTTATAGAACCAAAATTTTAAATGGAAATGTGAAGGAAATTATACCTCGGTGCAAGCATTGACATTGCAAGCAAGAAAATTCATTGTTATGAATCAATACATATTTTTAAGCATAATTTATGATTCTCTCTATTTATGATTCTACTAAAGGCACACACACTAGATTTGTGTGCCATATACTCTCAGCTTGGATTTGAGGATTTTCTTGGAATTGGTCTTGCACTCTAATCCTTCATTTATATTTTCTAGTTGATAATACCATGTCCACATAATCACCATATTATTTTCTTTCCTAATTTTAATTAGAGCCAAGTTGGTAGCTAATCATATTGATGATTCATTGAGTTGTCTGCATACAACAATGGAACTTGCAAAATTTTAACAGGGCACACTCCTTTACATCATTCCATCCAACCTTTCTCTTCTCAAAGATACTTCTAGGAGAAAAAATTTATCTATTGCATAAAGTCAGCTAAATTGTATCAATGACACAAAAATTTATAGTTACATGGCTAAGGGGTTGTATTTGTGTTTCATTCCCATCAACAATGGTAGCATATCGCAGAGGGTTTAGAATCCTAAAGTTTTTTGTGTCATGATGACATCAATGAAGACACACATGCATGCCAATATGGGAATTTGGAGTTTCTCTAGTGCTAAAGCTCACTGGAGTGCTAATTCCATCTTCACAGTCCAATTTCTAAGAAGAAAATCCTTTCTGGTAATGGACGCCCTCATTATGGGCTTGTAGTGAGTCAAAGCATCCCGATTCTATGTGATCCTGAATGACACCATAACTGAAGGAAATTTTTTATCGTGCACTAGTAAGCCTTTTTTTAGGTTGGAATTGTGCATGGAACTCATGAGTTCATTATTGTTGCAGTTTTTTTATTATAAAGTGGTTTAAAATATTGGGTATGTTACAAAAGCGACACTTAAAATATTTTCTACAAAATCGCGTTTTGGTTCCTCTGTATCTGGAGTTCTCATTAAAGGATTGGAGCATGTACATATTTTGTGTAATTGGGCACATATAACCATAGCTACTGAATAGGTTATGCATTCAACATTTGAAGGAGGAAAATTAAAAGTACCCTCATAAATGTTACAATTGGCACAGGAAAAAATGGTACACACTCAACTGACTGTAGATAGGTTAGATTCCTTGGCAGTGTACATGGATGTCATGGATTCAGTATTATGGCATGGTGGGGGTAGACACATTGTAGTATTTAAATCACTACTATTTTCAAGTAGGCCCTACCATGCCTACAAGGGGTGAAGCCCACATATGTGCTTTAGCCTATATAGAACAAACAAATCGATAAGAAAGGAAAGGGTTCATTACCCTTATTTTTTATAGGTTTGCCTATTTGAAAAAATAGGTAAGGGTCTATAATGCCTTTTATTTCTAACCTAAATTTTGATTGTCGGAAGGAAGTCCCAAAACCACCACTTTGATTTACCCAACCTTTTGTGGCTAATTAGTTCCACCCTACCCCAGCCAGGGCAGGGAGCAAGCATCTTTCACGAAGCTAAACAGAATTGAAACATTTTTTTTTGGTCTACCTGCTTGAAATGTCAGAATAGCGACACTACCAAGTGTTGGACTAGATACACTACCTTACAAACTTCGGAAGAGTGACGCTACCTTAAAAACGTCGGAATAATGTTGGAATAGTGACGCTACCTTAAAAATGTCTAAAAAATGTCGGAATAGTGACACTTCCTTAAAATCATCGCTCTTGTGACACTACCTTAAAAACGTTGCTCTTGCGACACTACCCAAAAATGTCGGAATAATGGCACCACCCAAAAATTGTTGGAATAGCGGGAATAAACAATGCGATTGTAAGATTGAATAAATGAAGACACATGTCATGTCTAGTATCTCTCTACCGAAAATTATTAGAAGTGTTGAAATTGAGACAAGATGGGAAATGACGTTTTTCCCAACCTTAAAGTGTTACTCTTGGGACACCTATGTGTCGCAAGAGAGACATTTTTGGCATTGGAAACTGGGCCAAATGTGCTACTAAAGGATGGGACTTGGAGACTCTATATTGACTATCGGGTGCTGAAAAAGATCACTATCTGGAATAGGCACCCGATCCCAGGGATTAATGGCCTTCTAGATCAAATTAAAGAGGAAAAATATTTCAGCAATATCGACTTGAAGTCTGGATATCACCACGTACCAATCAAACCCTCTGATGTGTGTAAGTGTTGGCCCTCATTTTTTATCTCTTTTTGTTTAGGAACTACATCTTATTTGTCGTAATATACATCTATTCACCTTCATATCTACCTTATTTTGAACAAAAGATGCATATAAACGTATTTGAATTGTGTTTTTAAATTATTAGATGTTTTTGTAAAAATTGAAATTTAATTGCATTTTTGGACAGCATAAGAAATTCCTGTAATGGCCTCATGGTTTTCATATTTGCAGGACACTTCGGCTTGAGCTGGATATATTTCTAGAAGGCTTGGGAACTAAGAATAATTGTACATCTATTGGTATAGTCAAACTGAGCTTTAATAGGCCCGGTCAAAGGCGATCAAACAAGACCTGTCTTTATGGAGGATCCCTAGAAACTAGGTCAAAACTCTTATTTTGTGGGATTTTCTAGATTTTGATGGATCTAATGGATGAATTCGACTTGATTTAATAAGATAAGGATAGTTATGAATATAGGAGCTATTTTAGATGAATTTGTTAGATAATTACCTATTTAAGCCTCAAAATTTGAAGGCATTGATATGTATAACTTGTATGACTTAACATTATTATTTCTGAGACTTGGAGACATAATTGAAGATCTGTTCTATCATGTTTGTTGTTGTTATATGCTGGTTTGTTTGATTGAATTTTTAAGTAGCTAAATTCACCTTCAGTGTGTGAGGCAAGGGTGGAGGCCCCCCACACTGAGCTAAGTGTACTTCTTAGTTTATTTGTAGTTGTAGTTTCTGAATTATTCTTTCTTATGCTTAATTTGTTTATGTTTATTATTTCTGAGTATTGATGAATTTAATGATTATTCTTATTTTTCATATGAAAGGATGAACAAATGTTTAAGTTGAACATTATTTCTATATAATCAAGATCTTAAGTTAGAATTCATATTTTCATGCTTTTACATTCTTTTTTGAATTCATGTTTCTAACAAAAGAATTACTGATAAATGAATATATGGTGAAGGACAATCAGGGCCTCTTCAGTGAAGAGCCTCTTCAATTATTGGTTCATGTATCTTAATCTATTCTTCAATTAAGTAGTTTTTGATTTGTAATTCGTGAGCTAATCTTGTTATAGAAGGAAAACCAAATCTCTTAAGTTAGGAGTTTCTTCTGCTTCTGATTGCACATTTGAAACTAGAAATTGTTTAAGTTAGATTTATATTTGTAATATGCACTTCCCTAATCATTAATAAAACATCTTCTAAATTGATCACAAATGAAACCCATATACTTTGGGGATGCTTCTAAGTTCCACTAGCCCGGATTGATAATAAATAATTGCATTAGTTTACAATAGTAAATTGACCCAACATTTTGGCACCGTTGCAGGGAAAGCATATTCAAAACGGTCAAATAGGAAGACAAAAAGATAAAAAAAAATATAAAATCACCAAAAAAAAAACGTAGTTTTTCTTTCAAGAAATGTTTTCTTTTTCCTACAAATAGAGATCAAAAGGGTAGATTTGTGAAACAAAACCCCCCAACAACTCATTCATCCATAGGACTAACAACACCGGTTGTTGGAAGACCTTCTATATAAGAGTTAGAGGAAAAATGAAGATTAGGACAGAGATTAACTTTAGTTGAAAGACAAATCTTGTTATCCTTAGAGGTGAAAAGAAAGAAATCACCTAAAGAACCTCATTCCGTATGGAAATAAAAAGACACAAGAAAGCCAAATGTTGAACAACTAGATCAACCTGTCCTTGAGGAAATCAAAGTAGTGGAAGAAATACAAAATAAACCACATATTGAAACACTACATATCTCTGAACAAGAAATGGCTGAAGAAGGAGAAGGATTAACCAGACTAAACATGAATCCTGAACAAAGACTAGAATATGAAAGACAACAAATTGAATGGCGAAGACAATGAGAAGAAGAAAGAAGAATTAAGGTAGAAAGAAAGGTAGAGGAAGAAATAAGAGCTGAAGCACTTAAAAAGATAGAGGAAGAAGCAAGAAGAGAAAATCAAAATAGAAGAACACAAGAAAATGAGCAAGAAATTAACAATGATCAGGAAACTACTTTTGGCTTTCCTATCTTAGATGCGAGAGAAATATTAGGAGAAGAAATGAAAATGAAAAACATTCCACCTTGTTAGGTCCCTATATTACTAGTATAGTCCCTTATTTTTGTTAGTGTAACCCTCTTATTGTTATTATTGTACCCTTGTAGCCCCCATATTGTTATTATTGTGCCCTTAAATTATTATTGTTAGGTCAGCTAGGATTACATTGGGCCCCATGGACTCCTATATATAGAAAGGAGGTTTTGTAATTTGAATCATCCAAGAATTGTTGATTCATGTAATGTATTGGAGGTTTCCCTGTCAAAGTGGCTTATTTCTAAGGCGTTGATATCTCTTTTCTTCTCTTTTTGGAGCTGTTTTGACAACATTTGGTATCAGAGCTTTGAGATTCTAGGGTTTCACTTCTCCAAACAGGTCATCGTGGCATTTTCGCTGTAACATTTTTTCTATGAAGGTTCAAAATCTAAAATTTTTAGAGTGCGAAGCCAAAATCCTGAGGAACATTGTCACAAAATTTCAAATCTTGGTTCACAATATTTTCGGAGATATGATCTGTGCAAGTTAGGTCATTTTGCAGGCTCCTGAATTTAACCTAAACAGGTCATCATGGTATTTTCGTAATAACCTTTTTTCTACGAAGGTTCAGAAGCTGAAATTTTTAGAGTGTGAAGCCATAATCCTGAGGAAAATCATCACAAAATTTCAGATATTATTTCGAAATAGTTTTAGAGATATGATCTATGGAAGTTAGGGCTTTTTGAGGCTTCTAGATTTCATCTCAAAGAGGTGATCGTGGGAAAATCTTCATAACTCTCTCTGAGTATCGGATTGGAATGCTGTAAAAATTAGCCACAAGTACATAGAATGTAGTTTTTGGTCTATCAATTTCAGAACCAAAGGAGGAAACAGTGACACGTGGAAAGTCGTACAAGTTCCCTCTACTGAACTAGTCCAAAATTGGGTCATTGTGGGAGATTGGACATAACTTTGCCTTGAAGAATCCAAATTAGATCAAACCTATGGCATTTGAAAGAAGATTTATAGGGCTACTACAGGGCTGAATTTTAGATATTGAGGATCCACAATTGTAGAGATAATTCAATTTCAATATCGAGCTCCTCAAACTCAAGTAAAAGTTGTGTATTTTTTTATTTTTTTTTCCGAATTGCATAAGTCTTTTTTGAAGAATCAAGTTGAATTGATTACAGGGGCATATTATAGAATAGATATTAGTATTTGATTATCAAATGGCCCCTAAAAAGAATTCAACACCCATTAAGCCTTTAGAAGGCTCTACTCTGGCTCATGAAGATGAAGAATGGCAACATGACATATCAAAATTACAAGAGAAATTGCAACAAATTTCACTCTCGCAAAGAGCAACAAAAAATGACATGGAAGTTTTGAAGAAAGGCGTGGAAACTAAGATGGATGGTTTTAAGAAAGGCATAGATGGTTTGAAGAATGGAATGGAAGCTAAGATCGATGGCATGGAAGTTGGCATGGAATCTAATATGGATGACATGGAAGCTAAGATGGAAAACATGAAGAATGATCTAAAAACAGACATGGAAGGTTTGACAAAGTTGATACAAGAAATGTTTCCTAATGGTGAAAAGATAGTAGAGGAAACTCACGATGAGAACAAAATAAATGTTAATCGTGATTTCATAAAATCTAATGTTGGCGGGAAGAACCACCATATTCCAAAAATGGATATGAGGAAGTTTGATGGAAAGGATCCTGTAACATGGATACTACAGATGGAGCAATATTGTGATCTCCATAATGTGCAAAACACACAAAAGGTACGCATTGCAACTTTACATTTAGAACAAAATACATTTGTATGGTATCGATGGCTTTGCTCCCGTAAAAATTTTTTCACTTGGTCAATTTTTACGGAGGAAATGATAGCACATTATGAGGATACAAAGAGCAACACCTTCTTTAGCCAATTGATAAATCTCAAACAAAAGGGTTTAGTGGGGGAGCACATTGAGGACTTCCAAAAATTGAATATAAGGGTAACCGATATTCCAGAGGAACACAGGATTGATCTCTTCATAGGTACTTTAAAGGATAACATCCAACATGAAGTTCGCGTTTTGGAACCTGATTCATTGGAGAAGGCATTCATGTTGGCAAGAAAAATTGAATGTAAAATTATGGCGACAAGGAAGCCTACCACTCACTTCTATAAAGAGGGAAGTGTTGCTACTCCTAGATTTCCACAACCTACAAGGTTGACTCCACAAAAATTGGAAGAAAAAAGAGAAAAAGGGCTTTGCTACAGTTGTGATAGAAAATACACTAAAGGTCATAAGTGTGCTGAGAAGAAATTATTTTTCATAGATAGTGAAGAGGAAGAAGAGAATGAACAAGAAGAGGATATACACCAGGAACCAACCCAAGAAGAGGAAGAAATGAGTCTGACCATATCGTTTAATGCATTGGTAGGAATTACCACTCCTCAAACTCTCAAGATAGAAGGACATATAAAGAAGAAAAAGGTAATAGTGTTGATTGATTCAGGTAGTACCCATAATTTTATTCATTGTAAGGTAGCCAAGGAATTGAATTGTTTCCTATACCTAGCACCAAAATGTCAAGTGATGGTTGCAAATGGAGGAACTATAAATTGCTCTGGAAAATGCCATAATATCAAGCTAACCATGGGGGAATATGTATTGAATAGTCCAATGCTTTCCATTCCTATGGGAGGTGCTGATGTTGTACTAGGAGTACAATGGTTACAATCTTTGGGGAAGGTAGCTTTTAATTTTGAAGAAATTTTCTTGAAATTTTTTCAGAAGGAAAGGAAGTCTAATTACGGCGTATTTCAGGGAATCCAGGAAATATAATAAGCTCTAATTTCATGAAAAAGCTTCTAAATAAATAAAAATGAGGCATAATTACACAATTATGCTCACTAGAAGTTCCAACATCAAAATCATCTATTTCTGCATATCTCCAAAAAGTCTTGGACAATCATTCCAAGGTTTTTGAAACTCGAAAAGGACTCCCACCTATTCATGATCATGATCATGCTATTCATTTGATTCCAGGAAGTGTTCCCCCAAACATCAGGCCTTATAGATATCCTTATGTCCAAAAGAGCGAAATTGAACGTATGATTTCAGAAATGTTAGAGGCAGGTATAATTCAACCTAGTCAAAGTTCTTTCTCTGCTCCTGTAGTGTTGGTACATGTTGTCCTCTACAACAACCCCCCATTTCATATAATTTTTATTCATAATACCATAATATGAAATGGGACCCTTTTACTTTTTAATTGGTATCAATTTTGTATTATTGAAAAGGTCCGAACATGAAATAAAGAATATTACATGAAACCTTTTTCCATATAAAAAATAATAATGACCTTGGGATATAAACAATTAAATCTTTTATCATTGCGATAAAGCGATCGCAAGATCGCATATCGCAATGACAGAGGAGACAGAACTTATGGAAACATTGGTTGGCACCGATGCGATAACACGCAATCGGCGATCGGCAATACATGCATACTTTAACATAGAGCCCCGGTCAATGCTCCCGATGCGATGCGATATCGCTATCGGCGATCGTAGATTCTAAGAGATGCTAACCTAAGAAAAGCGCCGTTTCTTCCCGATGCGATGCGATAAAGCCAAAGCACAAACTTCGAAAAAGCTGTTAAAACGGGGATATTACGATTAATTCGTATTAAAAGCCTTATCTTTATAATGAAGATTCACCTACGCTCAACCGCCAAAACGGCCAAGGCACGCTTAAACAAATCATTTCAACAATAAACGACGTGATGGATATTTAAATTATTGACGGGTTTTTGCGGCCATTTAATGAAATATTAAGTTTAAAATCTTTTTCAGATTGAATCCATAGCATCATTAAGTTAATTCTTCATCACGCAATATATTTCCCGTTGTTTGGTTTTCTACTATCAATTCTCTGCGTTACGCTCATTTTTCTCCTGTGCAGAATTCTAAGCTGATAGATGCAAGCAAAATGGGGAAGAAATCCAAGAAAACTGCAAACGCTTTCGCCTCGCCAGTTATAGAGCAAGCCATCACTGATCAGGGAAACAAAAAGAAAGGATTGATATCCGATACTACATGTTCTGGTCTTGGCAAAACTTCTTGGCAAAGTACCTATAATATGATAGAAGCTGAAGAACCCGAAGCAACAACAGTAGAAGCCACAGTCGATACCACTCAGAAATCTGAAGGTACTTTAAAGGACTTAGCTGACTCTTTCCTTCATCGGATAGCAGCTCGGGAACAAATTCTCCCATACACGGATGTAGTAAGGTGGGCACTTGAGGAACTCCCAATCACGGACAGAACCTTCTGCACCAGAGATGGGAGAGTCTTCGGTTCATTCCAAGCTAATGATTTGAGGCAGATTTATCATTTGCCTGAGCCTGAGAAGAAGTACAACAAAGAATTTCTGGAGAAATTCGGCGAGAACGAAACTCAAGAATCCGAACCGTTCGAAATTGGAGTGCGTAATCCGACAAAACGCAAGCATAAGTCTTCCGGTAAATTGACATCAGCGAAAACATTGGAGCAGTCATGTTACTCAGAGCTGGAGAAAACTGGCAGATTAATTGCAGGAATTAACAGTTTGACATGGGACACCTATTGGATGTTCTTAGTCAAACCTTAAAGCCAGAGAGCCGCCCTCAAATGCCTCTCAGATGCAATCGGATGCATCATTCCTGAAATGCAGGACGCCACCTATGATGCCCAACTGCGGTTCACAGCCCAACCGGCTGCTGCCACCAAGTGGAGTCGGCTTGCAAATTTTGCCAAATTTTAATAATTAAAAGTAATGAAACCGCAAGGGATGAGTCCTTGCTGCACGACTGCCAGACACATGATGGAGATTCTCTTAAGATCTATGATGACAATTAGTAGATTTTCTAGTTTCATGGATATTTACAGAATTTTAGTATTACAGACCCTTTCATGCTATTTAGAAGAACAAAGTTTGTATGACTTAAAATATGAAGTTACACTAATGTAACTCTGTGTATTTTTTATAAAACTCACCAATTATTCTAATTCTTTGATAAGAAAGCTTTTATGCAAATGTGCACTACTGTCTTTGTGTGAAAGTATTTTTGCGTTGAAAGAAGAATCTCAAATAGCAATTGATATTGGGGAACGACTTCAACTCATATGGTACTATTATCTATGTCTGAATCCATTTCTTTTATATCAATTGTTGTTTGATTACTTTTGCTATCATTGGATATATGTATGTGTTTTAATAGTATTTCTGTATTCCTTCCACTATTGGATGTTTATGGTATGCTTTCCTTTCAATCATATATATGTCAATGATATAAATTGAGATAAGTGTAATAATATTTTATCAATTACTTCATTCAACTAATTGAATGAAGTAATTATTATTTAAATGAATATCTTTGCTTTATTGAATAGTGTCATCTATATGCCTATCGACAAACATTGATCATCAACGTTGCACTTAAGAATAGAAACTTCCTCGGGATATAATAACATATTTATATTTGTCGTTTATAGATTAAATAATCCATCCAATACCACTTATTATCACTCATTCACCCATTTCTATTCTTTATCGGGAAACTGGTCCCATCATATCCAGTCGGAGCCACTATTCCAAACGGAAAAGGAGCTGTCTTAAGGTCCGGACCGGGTGGTTATCGCCCAATGTTGTTGCAGCGATTTTCGAGGCATCAACATTTTTGGCGCTAGAAGGAGGGCCATAAACTGTGAATGGCAAGCAAACCTAAGTCTGCAAACCATTCTAAGAGTAATTCTCCCTCCGCATCACCTCGTACTTCCCAATTGCATGCTGATTCTTCAGCATCCAAGCAAGAAGAAGAGGTATCCACTATCACTTCTCAAACCCACCATACTTCAGAACAATTAAGTCTTGAATCTCCTGAAGTTCAGTCTCTCATCCATAAACTTCAGAGTTTCTCGATTTCACCACAGAAATCTGAGCTATCTCAAAGCAGTGAGACTTCGCAATTCAATCTACCTCACCCTCTCACTAGACTTCAGAGTGAAAAGCTCGGTATTGAACCTACTGAATTCCTTTTACCTAAAAGAAAAATGGCAAAGAAAAACACTGAAGATTCTGACAGTGAAGCACTTTCATCCACATCCTCCATCTCATCTTCCCCAGTGCGAAGTCAACCATCCACTCCTTCATTACATATTGTTGTTCACCAGGAACTTGGAACTTCAACATCTCAAACTGCTCACTCCTCAACATCAATTCCTTCCCAAACATCTGGAATTTCAACAACAGTATCATCCACCACTGGTATTACAATGGCAGATCCATGGACCAGACCTGGTGCAGTCAATATGCCCGCACCATTACATGCATTACCCGATGCTCCTGAAAAATGGCTACCCAAGTTTAATCCAGAAAATGGAACCCAAGCCGAGGAACATATCAATAACTTCATGTTAGCAGTTAATTTGAAGGGAGTGACTGAGCAAGATGTCGTTGTTAGGCTTTTTCCTTATACATTGCAAGGATCAGCAGGATCCCGGTATTTTTCCCTGCCTTCTGATTCTATTACCAGTTGGGACATTTGCCAAGAACAGTTTCTCACTAAGTATGGAGACGATAGATCTTTAGCTACACTAATAAATGATCTCTCCAATCTTAGGATAGAGCATAGGGAACCCATTAAAGAATTTAATGCTCGTTTCAATAAACTTTTGAATAAAAACCCAACGACTTCCAAACCAAGTGAACAAATCAGAAGTGAGTGGTATATTACTGCCCTACCTGCCAATATAGCTATTTTTGTAGACAGGGCCGCAAAACCAACACTTGCTGAAAACATGAAAGAAGCACTTGCTGTGGAAAAACGTATTAATGCTCTAGAAAAGAAAGTGGCTCTTGAGGAAAGAAAAACCAAAAAAGTTTCATTCAAAGAAGACTCAAAGAAGAAAATCTCGAAAGATCCATATGATATGGAAGGCCTCCAAAAGGTCCTCAAGACTATGTCAAATGAAATGATTGAAATCAAGAAACAAGTCACTGAAACTTCAACCAAAAGGCCCTTTAAGAATTATAAGAAAACCGAATCAAAACCACCAAATATCATATCTTATGCAGATTTAGATCAAGAAGAAGAAGAGGAAACAATCTCACCAACTGATGATGAAGAAGAAGTTGTTGAATGCCATGGCATGTGGGATTTTATACTGCCCAACTCCGATACAGATAATGATGAAGAAGCTTTACCTGTCTCTACTAGGAGTAAAGGTACTTCCGAACCTGTTCAGACAACTTCAAAGAAACGGAGTGCAGGTGCTGCTACAACAAAGGAAAAAGTACCTACAAATAAATCACCTGCAGCAGTCCCCCAAAACCTACCTTCAACTTCAAGTACTCCTTCAACATCCAAAACATTAGTAGTATCCGATTCAATGGATTACAATATTGTTGATGATATGAAGAAAACTAAGGCAAACATTACTATGTTTGAACTTAGCAAATTAAAACATCAACATAAATTGCTTCTAAAAGAATTGAATGTTGTTCCCTGTTCACCTCTTCCCAGTGCTAAAGCTGCAAATGATTCTGGTCAACCACCTTCTGGTATGATAGAAGCGACTGATTCAGTCCTGATTGGGGATAGATCAAATTCTCATACTCCACCCTTCCTTTTGACTTTTGAGATATACAACAGAAACCTACACAATTGTTTAATTGACTCAGGGGCATCATCCAATATAATGCCAGCTTCAGTTTGTTCCAAGCTGAACATAGAACCCCAAAAGTCTTCCATACACATTGTACAGTTAGACAGAACCAAGGTCCAGGTTTTAGGAGAGATTAACTCTGTAACTATCAGGTTAGCAGCTGATCCACGGGTAGTTCAACGAATTGATATCTTGATAGCTGATATACCTCAATTTTATGGTTTGATTTTGAGTAGGGATTGGTCTGAAAAGCTCCATGGGTATATTTCTACCGATTGGTCTCACATGTGGTTACCCTATAAGGGAAAGCCAAATCAAATAAAAATAAATCGAGAGAAACACATGACCCATACTGTAACAGATTTTGAACAGGAAAATCAACCAATTGCTTTTAATAACAACATCTTGGGAAATTATTCATCAGAGTCATTTTTTGGAAATCTCACTGCTCAACCATCCCCTTTCTCAGTAAACAATTTAACATCACAGATTGAAAACTATTCACAAACTGATAGGTCAAGATGTTTTAGTGATACTGGGGAAACTGTAAATAAGATTGTTAATACTTCTTTATTTTGGTCTTTATATTTTGACGGCTCTAAATCTAACGAAGGTTCAGGAGCAGGGTGTATCTTGGTTAGCCCGCAAGGAGAAAAAACAATGCTATCCTGTAGATTATAATTTGAATGCACAAATAATACAGCCGAGTATGAAGCCTTAATCCAAGGTCTGTATAAAGCAATTGGCCTTAAAGTGCAATATTTGAAGGTATTCGGCGATTCTGAAATTATTGTCAAACAGGTGAGAAATACAATTCACTGTCTTTCAAATCACCTCAAACATTATCAATCGCTGGTACAAGAACTCACCACGCACTTTTCTGCATTCAATGTTTCTTCTATCCCTAGGTCTCAAAATTCAGCAGCAGACTTGCTAGCCAATGTTGCCTCCAGACTCATACCCTCCGAAGATTATAGCCCAGATAGATTTTCAATAGAATTACTTTTTAGGCCATCAATTCCTAACAATGTCACTAATTGGAGAGTGTTTAATCATGATGAAGACATTTTGCAATTTTTAACTTCAGAAAAGTCCTATGATGACCAGATCATTGAGGAAAGCGAACATGATCTTCAAATGAGAGGTAAATCCGAAGAAAATTCGATTCCAAAGCCTGTGGTGAAGCTTGAGGATCTTTATGATATTAAAGACAGATTTAAACCTGTAACTAATCCAAAGCTCCAAAGCTCTACTTTAATATTTGAATTGATAAACCTTGGCACTGAACAAAATCCTCAAAACGTTAATCTAGGATTAGGACTTTCTGTAGAAGAAAAAGAAGCATTCATTAAACTTTTAAAGAAACATAAACATGTTTTTGCTTGGAAATATGATGATCTAAAGACGTACGATACAACTATTATCCAGCATACCATTCCAATGCTTCCCAATCAGAAACCAGTTCAGCAGAAATTAAGGAAAATACATCCAAACTTAGAGAGTCAAATAAAATCAGAACTCAATAAACTCTTGAAAGCTAAGATCATTTTTCCCGTTCGACACTCAAACTGGGTCTCTAATATGGTGCCCGTCAGAAAGAAAAATGGCGACATTAGGATTTGTATAGATTTCAGAAATCTGAATAAAGCAAGCCTTAAAGATAACTTCCCATTACCTACTATGGAGCAGATACTCCAATCAGTAGCAGGCTCTGAATTAATGTCCTTTTTAGATGGTTTTTCAAGATATAACCAAGTTTTGGTTCATCCTGATGACAGACTTAAAACTACATTCAGAACAAAATGGGGAACTTATGCTTATCAGAAAATGCCTTTCGGACTTATTAATGCAGGGGCCACATTCCAAAGAGCAATGGATATCGCTTTCAAAGGATTGATTAATAAAATAGTAGTTGTCTATCTAGATGATATTACTGTATTTTCTAAAAAGAGATCCAATCATTTGTGCGACTTAAATCAAATTTTTCAACGCTGCAAAAGATATGGTATCTCACTCAATCCTAAAAAATCTTTCTTTGCTCTTGATCAAGGTAAGCTCCTGGGTTTTATTGTTTCCAAAGATGGTATTTATATTGATCCTGACAGGATTAAAGAAATTTCTGAAATCCCATTTCCTCATAATAAAAAATCCATGCATTCTTTTTTAGGTCAGATCAACTTTGTCAAAAGATTTGTTCCTGATTTTTCTCAGATCATTTTACCATTACAAAGCATGATTAAGAAAAATTCAGTGTTTAAATGGGGATCTGTGGAAAAAGAAGCATTTGATTTAATCAAACAATCAATAATCAATGCCCCCGCTCTAAACACTCCTAATTTTTCTAATCATTTCACATTGTATACTATCGCATCCGATTCATCTTATGCAACAGTACTCACTCAGATTAATGATCATGACCTTGAAGCACCGATTTCATTTTTTAGTTCAAATTTCCAGGGTGCAGAACTAAATTACTCCGAAGTTGAAAAACAAGCCTTCGCTGTATACAAAGCCATTAAACACTATAGGCCATTCCTTTTAAAAGCTCATACAAAGGTGATAGTTCCTTTTTCTGCAGTAAGACAATTACTGATCCAAAGGGAATTAGGTGAAAAAAGGGCCAATTGGGTTACAGCACTTCAAGAGTATGACTTGGAAATCAAGCCAGCAAAGATTGTGAGTGGTCAAGGTTTTTGCAGATTGTTAGCAGGAGCATCCAACATTCCAGAATCAGGTGATACAGAACATATGGAAGAAATCAATCAGATAAGTATTACCAATTCTGAATCTCAATATGCAGATTTAATCTTTTATTTGAAAAATGGATATGCACCTCCTAATCTCTCTTATAAAAACAAACGAGCCATTAGATTAAAAGCAAAAAACTTCATAATCATTGATGATGTACTTTTTAAACAAAACTATTATTCAGTTTTATTAAGATGCCTAGAAAAACCTGAAGCACAAAAGGTTTTGCAGGAGCTACATGATGGACCAGCTGGAGGACATTTTGGAGCTGACACAACAGCTCACAAAATCATTCATGTTGGATATTATTGGCCCACTTTATTCAAAGATACTCACGAATATGTAAGGAAATGTCAAAGTTGTCAAACCTCCAGTGGAAGACAAAGAAAAGCAGCTTTCCCTTTGCAACCAGTCAACATTGAGCAACCTTTTGAACAATGGGGATTAGATATCGTTGGGGAAATTTCTCCTCATTCTTCTAAACAACATAAGTATATCCTTACTGCTACTGATTACTTCACCAAGTGGGTTGAAGCAATTCCGTTAAAAACAACCAACTCTGAAGGAATTATAGAATTTATAGATCAATTCATCATTACCAGGTTTGGTGTCCCGAATGCTCTTGTTTTTGATAATGCATCTTATTTCTCGGGTAATGCCATGTTTGAGTTTGCTATTAAAAGAGGTTTTAAACTAAAATATTCTGCAAATTATTATCCCCAGGGTAATGGTCTAGCAGAATCTACCAATAAAAATCTCCTTAAAATAATTAAGCGAACCATTGAACAGAATCATAAAAATTGGCATAAATCTTTAATATTCGCACTATGGGCAGATAGAATAAAACAGAAGGCCTCCATAGGTACTTCTCCATTCAATCTTGTATATGGGAAAGAAGCAATACTACCAACCAATCTAGCACTTCCTTCTCTAGCCTTAGTACAGTTTATTGAAGAAAGCCCCTCTTCTTCTATCCAACTTAGACATGATCAAATTTTAAAATTAGAAGAAGAAAGAGAAAAGGCTAAAATTACTCATGCAAAACATCAACAGATAATAAAAAAATCATTTGATTCAGCTTCATCTAGTTCTAAACAATTGCAGGTTGGTGATCTAGTTCTGAAATGGGATAAAGCCCATGAGGATAAAGGTAAACATACCAAGTTCCAAAAGATGTGGCTTGGACCATTTCAAATCAGTGAGAAGACATGCCATTCGACATTCATGTTACAAGATCTAACAGGAAAGAAGGATTCTCTTCCTGTTAATGGCCTCATCTTAAAGAAATTCTTCAATTGAGAAGGTATTTCCTTCTCCTTTAGTTCTAAAGTAGGATTTAATTTTTTTAGGATCATTAGGAAATAAAGTTGTAAGGTATCTCCTATTTTGACCTTTGCTGTATTTAAAAGTTGCTCAAAAGAAAGAACTGTTGATATTTACTTTTAAATAAATAGAAGTCTTGAACAAGATGAACAATTTCTAGGAAACTAGGTATAATTGCATTCTGAAGCCACCCTTCAATTTTTGCCAACTTTTCTCAAAGTTTAGAAGTATTGAAAATCATTTTATGTTTTTAAATTGGTCAACTAAAAGGTTATCAATATCAAAACAGAAATTAATCCAATTTCAGCATCTTCAACTCTTACCCTGTCATCCATTTGCTCTTAAGGAGAAAATTGTCCATCCCATTCACCAAAGTTTATGATTACTCAGAGTGTAATTCTAAAATTTTGATATAAAAGATAAGAGGTCTTATTACAAGCATGCTTACCATGATCATAGGGAAATAGTTTAACCGACATTACCAATACTGCATACCAAAACAGGGTAATGGCTTAGAATTATAAGACAAGGGGTCTCATCACGAGCCAGCTTGTTCGGTTAGATTACTACTAGTGAATGGCATTGTCAAATAGCTGGCCACCAAACCAGGATAATGGTTTTTTATCTTAGAAAATAACAGAAAAAATAAAAGGAAATACAAAATATGAAAGCATATTTTGAATTCATTTTGTTAATCATACTCTCAAATGGATGGGATAATGGACAATAACATGGTTAAAAGGTATCCCTGTCGAAACTATGAACGTTTGCTGGCAGCAGAGGCTCTACCTATGACAGATGAGTTAACCAAAAAGTTGCTTTGGAAAGGTTTTCTGTTTTAATCATTATAAACCAATAAAGGCCTATTAAAAACTTAGAATGTATCTAATTTTAAACAAAGAGAAGAAATTAGCAAGAAATAGTTTCATATTATTCGGAATGCATATATACTTAGTTATATTAGAATTTTCTTTTTTGATTAAAACTCTATTTTGAAAAAGTTTAAGTATTTTCATACTTTTCAGAGATAACTGTTTCTTCCAGCGAATCGCCAATTGTTGTCCTCTACAACAACCCCCCCATTTCATATAATTTTTATTCATAATACCATAATATGAAATGGGACCCTTTTACTTTTTAATTGGTATCAATTTTGTATTATTTTGAAAAGGTCCGAACATGAAATAAAGAACATTACAAGAAACCTTTTCCATATACAAACCAATAATGACCTTGGGATATAAACAATTAAATCTTTTATCATTGCGATAAAGCGATCACAAGATCGCATATCGCAATGACAGAGGAGACAGAACTTATGGAAACATTGGTTGGCACCGATGCGATAACACGCAATCGGCGATCGACAATACATGCATACTTTAACATAGAGCCCCGGTCAATGCTCCCGATGCGATGCGATATCGCTATCGGCGATCGTAGATTCTAAGAGATGCTAACCTAAGAAAAGCGTCGTTTCTTCCCGATGCGATGCGATAAAGCCAAAGCACAAACTTCGAAAAAGCTGTTAAAACGGGGATATTACGATTAATTCGTATTAAAAGCCTTATCTTTATAATGAAGATTCACCTGCGCTCAACCGCCAAAACGGCCAAGGCACGCTTAAACAAATCATTTCAACAATAAACGACGTGATGGATATTTAAATGATTGACGGGTTTTTGCAGCCATTTAATGAAATATTAAGTTTAAAATCTTTTTCAGATTGAATCCATAGCATCATTAAGTTAATTCTTCATCACGCAATATATTTCCCCCGTGTTTGGTTTTTACTATCAGTTCTCTGCGTTACGCTCATTTTTCTCCTGTGCAGAATTCTAAGCTGATAGATACAAGCAAAATGGGGAAGAAGTCCAAGAAAATTGCAAACGCTTCCGCCTCGCCAGTTATAGAGCAAGCCATCACTGATCAGGGAAACAAAAAGAAAGGATTGATATCCGATACTACATGTTCTGGTCTTGGCAAAACTTCTTGGCAAAGTACCTATAATTTGATAGAAGCTGAAGAACCCGAAGCAACAACAGTAGAAGCCACAGTCGATACCACTCAGAAATCTAAAGGTACTTTAAAGGACTTAGCTGACTCTTTCCTTCATCGGATAGCAGCTCGGGAACAAATTCTCCCATACACGGATGTAGTAAGGTGGGCAATTGAGGAACTCCCAATCACGGACAGAACCTTCTGCACCAGAGATGGGAGAGTCTTCGGTTCATTCCAAGCTAATGATTTGAGGCAGATGTATCATTTGCCTGAGCCTGAGAAGAAGTACAACAAAGCATTTTTGGAGAAATTCCGAAGTGAGAACGAAACTGAATCCGAACCCATTCGAAATTGGAGGCAGAATCCGGCAAAACACAAGCATAAGTCTTCCGGTAAATTGACATCAGCGAAAACATTGGAGCAGTCATGTTACTCAGAGCTGGAGAAAACTGGCAGATTAATTGCAGGAATTAACAGTTTGACATGGGACACCTATTGGATGTTCTTATTCAAACCTTACAGCCAGAGAGCCGCCCTCAAATTCCTCTCAGATGCAATCGGATGCATCATTCCTGAAATGCAGGACGCCACCTATGATGCCCAACTCAATTCGCGCCTTAACCGACCACCAGAAGCGGAGCCGATGCTTGCAATTTGCCAGCTCAGAATTAGAAATGAACAGCCTAAGTGATGATTCATGCCGCCGATTGCCAGATTGCCATGATGGAGATATTCAAGATCGTATGATACCAATTAAGTAGGATTTTTCAGTTTCATAGATATTTAGATAGAATTAGTATTTATAGACCCTTTCATGCATTTAGAAAGGGTCGTAAAGTTTTGTATATGACTTAAAATCTGAAGTTACACTACTGTACTTCAGGTGTATTTTTTATAAAACTCGACCAATTATTCTAATTTTGATAAGAAAGCTTTTATGCAAATGTGCACTACTGTCTTTGTGTGAAAGTATTTTTGCGTTGAAAGAAGAATCTCAAATAGCGATTGATATTGGGGAATGACTTGCAGCTCATATGGTACTATTATCTATGTCTGAATCCATTTCTTTTATATAAATTGTTGTTTGATTACTTTTGCTATCATTGGATATATGTATGTGTTTCAATAGTATTTTTGTATTCCTTCCACTATTGGATGTTTATGGTATGCTTTTCTTTCAATCATATATATGTCAATGATATAAATTGAGATAAGTGTAATAATATTTTATCAATTACTTCATTCAACTAATTGAATGAAGTAATTATTATTTAAATGAATATCTTTGTTTATTGAATAGTGTCATCTATATGCCTATTGACAAACATTGATCATCAAACGTTGCACTTAAGAATAGAAACTTCCCGGGATATAATAGTCATTTATATTTGTTGTTTATAGATTAAATAATCCATCCAATACCACTTATTATCACTCATTCACCCATTTCTATTCTTTATCGGGAAACTGGTCCCATCATATCCAGTCGGAGCCACTATTCCAAACGGAAAAGGAGCTGTCTTAAGGTCCGGACCGG
>CM076572.1:1235789799-1235872342 GCA_034641835.2 Pinus albicaulis
GGTTATCCCCCAATGTTGTTGCATCGATTTTCGAGGCATCAACAGTACACAAGAAGGATGGATCATGGCGCATGTCCGGATTATAGGGAGCTCAATAAGCTCACCATTAAAGATAAATTTCTCATTCCTATGATTGATGAATTATTGGATGAATTACATGGAGCAATTTATTTTACCAAATTGGATCTTCGTTCAGGGTATCATCAAATTAGAATGAAGAATGAAGATATTCTGAAAACAACATTTCGAACTCATGAGGGTCATTATGAATTTTTGGTCATGCCTTTTGGCCTTACCAATGCACCTTCTACATTTCAAGGGTTGATGAATTCCATTTTCAAACCCTTCCTTAGAAAATTGGTGCTGGTATTTTTTGATGATATACTAATCTACAGCAGGTCTTGGAAGGATCATGTTGAACATGTTGACAAGGTGCTAAAACTATTGCAGGAGAAACAATTATATGAAAAAACATCCAAATGTTTCTTTGGAGTACAAGAGGTGGAATATCTGGGTCATATTGTATCTCACGAGGGTGTTAAGGTAGAGCCTAACAAAATTAAATCCATTAAGGAATGGAAAGTCCCCAAAACCATAAAGAAGTTGCGAGGATTTCCTGGGTTAACAGGGTATTATCAAAAGTTTGTTAAGAATTATGGGAGAATAGTAGCACCTCTAACAACATTATTGAAGAAATATGCATTTTCATGGACTCCTGAAGCAACTAAGGCCTTTGAACATGTTAAGGAGGTAATGTGCCTAGCACCAGTCTTAGTTATGCCAGACTTCACAAAAACCTTTATTGTGGAATGTGATGCCTCATGAAATGGAATTGGTGTTATTTTAATGCAAGAAGGAAGACCTATTTCTTTTGAAAGTCGTCCAATCAAAGGAAAGTATTTACAGAAACCTATTTATGAGAAGGAAATGTTAGCAATACTGCATGCACTAAAGAAATGGAGAACTTACCTAATGGGAAGACACTTGAAGGTAAAAATTGATCATGATAGTCTTAAACACTTTTTGGAACAAAGACTATCTTCAGAAGAGAAGCAAAAATGGGTCACAAAGATGTTGGGTTATGAATTTGAAATAATATACAAAAAATGGAAGCTAAATGTTGTTGCAGATGCACACTCAAGAAATAAAGAAGAGGTGGAAGCATTGATTTGTGCCATTTCTACTATCCAACCAGATTGGATAACCGAAGCAAGAGATTAATGAAAGAAGGAGGAAGAAGTGTGGACACTCATCCAAAAGTTGCAGAAAGATCCTAGTACATCTGATACATTTACTTGGAAAAATGATTCCTTATGGTAAAGATTGCTTATATCTTTGTAATAATTCCCCACTAAAACAAAAGATTCTTTTGGAATTGCACATTTCTCCTTTAGGAGGACACTCAGAATTTTTAAAAATTTACAACAAGGTGAAGAAATAATTTTTTTGGGATGGCCTTAAATCTGATATTCAAAATTTTGTGGTGGAATTTTTGGTTTGCCAGCAGAATAAAGTTGAGACAATTAAGACCCCGGGTCTTCTACAACCTTTATCCATTCCAAGTCAATGTTGGGAGGAGATTTCAATGGATTTTATCATAGGTTTACCTAAGTCTGAATGAAAGAGTGTCATCATGGTGGTAGTTGATAGACTTACCAAGTATGCACACTTTTGTGCATTATCTCATCCATCTAAATCAAGTACAGTTACTACTAAATTTATGGACACAATTCAAAATCTACATGGAATCCCAAAGGTTATTGTGAGCTACGTTGATCCCATTTTTACTGGAAATTTTTGGACGGAGTTATTTTCTTGTTTGTGTACTCAATTGGCTCATAGCTCATCTTATCATCCTCAATCCGATGGTCAAACTGAGATAATAAATAAATGTTTGGAAGGATATCTTCGTTGTTTTGTATCTGATAAAAAAACATAATGGGTCAAGTGGTTACCTCTAGCTGAATGGTGGTATAACACTTCCTTCCATACTGCAGCAAAAATTACCCCATTTATGGCACTTTATCGATATCATCCACCATCCATCACATCATATTTAAGAGAAAATTCGAAGGTTCAAGCAGTGGAAGATCACATCAAGCATCAACAAGAAGTTCTCCAACTCTTAAAGGACAACCTGAATTTGTCACAGAATCGAATGAAACAATAGGAAAATCAACGTTGCAGCCAGAGAAGTTTTGATGTAGCAGACTAGGTATTTTTACGGCTACAACCATACAAACAAATGTCCCTCAAGCAAGCTAAGAAGGATAATAAATTATCGCCAAAGTACTATGGTCCTTACAAGGTGTTGCAAAAGATTGGTACTATGGCATACAAATTGGAGCTTCCTTCTTCTTCACGAGTGCATCCAATTTTCCATGTTTCATTCTTAAAGAAGGTTATAGGTGAAAATATTCCAGTTCAAACAATATTTCCATAACTTGATGAGGAAGGAAAAATCATATTGGAACCTGAAGCGGTCGCGAAAACAAGAACTCGACAACTACGGAATTGATCAGTTTTAGAGTATCTCATCAAGTGGAATGTCAACAGAAGATCCTAATGCATTCATGTTTGAGTTTGATATCTTGTGTAAAACTTATGGATATACTAATGACACACACAAGCTTCAAATTTTTCCTACTACTTTGAAAGCAACAACCTTGAAATGGTTCATGGGATTAGGAGAACATACAATTGCTTCTTGGGATGATATGAACAATTTTTTTCTTAAAAATTATCAATCTTACTGCAGGGCTAGAGACTCAACAGAAGGCATTTTCAGAATGACACAACAAGAAGATGAAACTTTGGAAGAATATTTGGAAATATTTCTTTACAATTTACAGAAATCCAAACATCATTCTCTTAGTCCTGATACCATCCACACTATTTTTCTTAAGGGTATCAAAGATGAGTATTTAGAAATTCTTAATGTGATGGGAAAAGGAGATATCTTCGATTTACCATTTGAAGAAATTGCTGAACTTTGTCAGAAATACTCTAGGGGAAGAGAAAAGAGTGGAAAGAGAGATATTTCATCAAAAGCTTGCAAATCTGTAGCAAGTGTAGTAACAAGAGAAGAGATAGAAAGTTTATTAGAAAACTTCAAACAAATCTATTAAGCATTTTGGGAACACAAGTAGATGTCTTGAAAGCTAAGAAAAAGAAAGAACAACAAGATGAAATCTTAGCAATTTTCTATCCAAAGTGTAGGCAAAAAAATCCACTCAGGGAATATCATTTGCAAGGTATGCAAGTGTGTGGACTTTGCATAGAAAATCATGCAACACAAAAATGTCCTAAATTAAAAGAATTGCAAGGAGAATAAGTGCAAGGAGTAGATTCTCTCTACTATATGGCACCATGGAGACCTTGGAAACCAAGGATGCCTCAACAATTCCCTAAAAAAAACCCCAAAAATTTTCAATATCCTCAAAATACATGGAATACACCAATGCCTTGGTAGGCTTGGCCACCACAACAATATCAAAACCAACCTACACAAGGTTGGAGGGGATATGGTTATGGAAACCAACCACCACAACATATTTATCCTCAGTAGTATCAATATCAACAACCATACCCTCCACAACCATTTCCTGAATATAAAAAATTCTAGAAACATCAACCAATGCCATATCCACCTAAAAAACTACCAATGCTAACTCAACTGTAGCAACTTCAACTTCCCACTAACCTACCACCTGCTAGATCAACACAATTTCTAGCTCAACCAATAGCTAATCCAAGTAACAAGATGGATATAATAGCATATCATGTGGAAGAGGCAACATATTATCCTATTTATTCAATTCTACCCATAAAATATGTCCACCTATGGTCTGGCAAGGTGTTACAGAAAGATTCTCCTATGATAATTGAAGAAAAAATTGAACAAGGAGAACAAAGTCAACAATATCAACCATAAAAGAAAATTCAGAAAGGTAAATCTATTATGACATAGACTCCACCATATCCATAGATATTGATACAACATAATATTCCAATATCTATGCCTGAATTTAATGTTCTAGATGAATTGAATAACACATAGTCAAAATTCCTTTGTTCAGGAAATTAAAGATATTTTGATATATGAAAAAACAATAAAGGAATTATGCATTAAGAAATCTGGCAGAAGAAAGGAGGGTCCACCTACAATCCAGGTGATTGGAAGTCTATCAAGTCTCATGTCTACAAACACAGCCATTGAAAAGTATGTTGATCCAAGAATTCCTATGGTTACCATTTCTATTAACAAATTTTCAGTGCCAAATACTTTAATAGACTTGGGAGCAACTATCAATGTTATGACTACAGAGACTATGAAAAATTTGAATCTGAACAACATTAGACCTACTATTATAGTTTTAAAACTTGCAGACAGATCTAAAGTTTTCCGAGAAGGTACATTGGAAGATATCATTGTCTCATTGGATTCATGAGAGTATCCTGTAGACTTCTTGATTTTGCAGCCAAATTTTTTTTTAGGAGGGCATCCCTTAATTTTAGGCATACCATGGTTAGCCACTGTAGATTCTTACATTGGATGCAGATCAGGAAGTATGATTATTGCACTTGGAGATGAAATTAAACATGTTACATTATATCCTCCTGCTCAATCTCCTTCTTTATTATCATAAATTGATGGAGAAGAACCACAAGAGCTTCAATCTGTTCTTAGTCTTAATCAAGTTTATAATTTTAGGGAGGAGGAAGAAAATGAGGACTTATTAGATCTATTAATCTCAGAACCAAATATTTAAGAGAAGCTTAGAGTAACTCAATATGAAGCTGTTATTCATCTTTTAAATGACTGTTTTCAGGAAAATTTCACTATACAGTCATTGCAAAATACATTCGAAATCATTTTTCCTGTAAATTCAGTTACAAATTCAAACAATAAAATCATTGAAATCAGTCCTAAGAGACATTTGAATATTGGTAATAACTTGCAACCATCACAAGAGGAAAAGCTAATAACATTGTTGCCAAAATATTCACAAGATTTTGCCTGGGATTACAAAGACATGCAGGGAATTCATCAAAAAAAATTTATCCATCACATTTACACTGATGATCAAATTAAACTTGTGAGGCAACAAAAAGATTAATGAACCCCATGATGAAGGAAATAGTGAAAGAAGAATTACAGAAAATATTACAAGTCAGATTTATCTATCCTATTTTAGATAGTCAATGGGTTTCACCCTTAGTTGTAGTACCTAAGAAAAATGGGAAATGGAGAATTTGTGTGGATTACAGAGAACTCAACAAAGCTACGTTAACAGAACACTTCCCTTTACCATTTATTGATCAAGTGTTATATTCATTAGTTGGAAAGTTATTTTCATTTTTGGATGGATTTAGTGGATGTAATCAGATAAATATAGCATTAGAAGATCAAGATAATACAACATTCACATGCCCATGGGGAACATATGCATACAATGTATTACCCTTTGGTTTATGTAATGCCCCTGCTACCTTTCAAAGAGCAGTTCTTGCAATCTTTGTTTATTTTGTTCATGAGTTTGTAGAATTTTACATGGATGATTTCACTCTATATGGTACAATATATGATGATTGTTTACAAAATCTTGAAAAAGTGTAAAAAATATGCATAGAGACAAATCTATCACTCATTAATGAAATTTTTTTTTATGATGTTAACTAAGGGAATAGTGTTGGGGCACCATATTTCTTCTTCAATAATTAAGGTGGACCCAACAAAAAATTCAAGTCATTGTGAATTTAACACCACCCACAACGCAAAAAGAAGTTAGAATTTTCTTGGGTTATGTAGGCTACTATAGGAGATTTATTGAAATTTTTTGTAAAATAGCTTTTCCATTATTCAAGTTACTTGTGAAAGATGTGGAATTCCAATGGACAAATAATTATCAAAATGCATTTGAAAAATTAAAAGAAAAATTATCAATTGCGCCCATTCTTCGAGGACCTAATTGGTCTTTGCCATTTCACATTTCAATTGATGCATCTGACACTACTATTAGAGCATCACCTGGAAAAAAAGAGAATCAGTTTAATTATGCCATATATTTCATAAGAAAAAATTTAACACAGGTAGAATTGAACTACATTGTTACATAAAAAGAAATGTTAGCTGTAGTACATGAAGTTAATAAATTTCTACATTATATAACAGGTTATCAAGTTTAAATCCACACGGATCATTCGACCATAAAATATTTAATGAACAAATCAATCACAAATGGCAGAATAACTAGATGGCTATTATTAATGCAAGAATTTAACATTACTGTACAAGATCGACTAGACAAAGATAATCAAGTTGCATACTTTCTATCAAGACTACATTCACCTAGTGATCCAAATCCAATATTAGATAATTTTCCAGATGAACATTTATTTTCTATAAATGTGAAAACTCTATGGGTTGCAGATATAGCTAACTATTTATCATCTAGCATCCTACCATCTCATTACACAAACAAATAGAAAAGAAGAATAATTAGAGAAAGTGCTAGATATAACTGGGTTAATGGAGATCTATTTTATACTGATGTTGATCTAATGATTAGAAAATGTGTTAGAGAAGATGAGGTTATTGAAATCTTGAAAGCATGTCATGATGAACCAAGTGGTGGTCATTTTGAAGATAAGAGGACAAAATACAAAGTGCTGAAACTTGGCTACTACTGGCCATTCATCTTCAAAGACTCCAAGGCCTATGTGAAAAGATGTGATAGCTGCCAAAGAATTGGTAGACCAGTGGCACCAGATGAGATGCCATTAAATCCACAAGTACTAATTGAAACATTTGAATAGTGGTCTTTATATTTCGTGGGACCAATCAACCCTCCATTCAATGGAAGGAAGTACATCCTAGTATGTACAGATTATGTAACTAAGTGGGTGGAGGAAAAAGTGGTAGCACAAGCAACATAAGATATTGTTGTGTCTTTTCTGTTTGAAGAGATATTTGTAAGGTATGGAGTTCTGATACAAACAGTAACTGACCAAGGCACACAATTCACATCAAATCTTGTTCGATATCTTACGGAGAAATACAAGATCAAACACAGAAAATCAACTCCGTATCATCCTCAAGTAAATGGACAAGTGGAATCAATAAACAAAGTACTACAGAACATCATGAAAAAAAATGTACAAATGAACATAAAGGACTGGTTAGATAAATTGAGAAATGCACTGTGGGCATATTGATAACTTGGAAAAACACAACTGGGTTCAGTCCATATCAGTTAGTGTATGGAAAATAAGTCCTATTACCCATATAATTTCAAATACATACATTTAAGCTAGTAGCAGAATTGGGGATGGAATTATCTGAGGCACAACAACAAAGAATTATGGAATTAAATCAACTGCATAAGATACACCAGCAAGCAGTAGAACACACATCTCTTGTCCAGGAACAGAGGATCAAATGGCATGATCGATTCATAAATAATAAAGTGTTTCAGAAAGGATATTGGGCACTCTTGTTCGACTCCAAGTTCAAATATTTCAAAGAAAAATTTATGAATCATTGGCTTGGGCCACATGATATTAAAGAAATATTTGAAAATGTATTTGTCAAGGTAAAAACAATTGATGAAGCATCTGTTTCGTTTGATGTCAATGGACATAGGATTAAAATTTACAATAAGCCTATAAATAAAGAGGATTTCCTGAGAAAAATTTCGATGGATTAAGATATGGAACTAATGGGGTAGCATAGAAATATTCCTTCCTTAATTCCATAGGAAGAAGAATGATAAAAAATAAATAATAAAATAATAAAATAGTTTGGTTGTGAAAATCCAAGAAACTGGCATAATACAAACTCGAAGTCATGTCGGAAAACCAACTTGTTTGGCCAATGTGAATTCTCTTTTTGTTTTTATTTTACTTAATATTTTTGAATATATATACTCCAAGACATTGCAGACTTGAGGACAAGTCAAATCAAAAGCTTGGGGGAAGCTGTATAATAAAAGAAAAAAACTATGAAAATAGTTTCATCAATTGAATTGAAGACGGAATGTGAACTACAATTACAAAGGAACCTGGTACATCATTCAACATATATAGAAGGAACCTGAATTATTATTGAGAAAATTATTCAGAAAGGGACCTATATCATTACGACAAAAGAAATTTTCAAACATTATTGCAAATTGCGCCAGAAGGGCCCTGAAAATACAAAATGTCAGAAGGGACCTAAGCGACATAAAATGAAGATCATATTAGAAGGGACCTGAAATGTCAAAGTTTAACCTGCAGAAGGGACCTTAACAACATCATTCCAAATCAAATCAGATGAAAAGAAGAAATAAAGTCTCTACATAGTCTACAAGAGCCGTCGTAACAACAAACACAATGTCAACCATCATGAACATCAAATGGTTTGAGGGAATACAAGTACAGTAAGTAAAAATTTCTCTTAAAATTTCAATTTTTTGTGAAAATATTCTAGAATTGTAAAGCTAATGTAGTACTGGTTATGCATTTTTATCACCTACATTTCATCATCTATGATTTTTAGCCCTATTCTATCCATATCCATATCCATACTGTTGGGCCAAAGTTGTGAATTACGGATAAAACACGCTTCTCTATATAGGTGCTAGTCTAGAACAATAGATTAAATACTATACAATTATTTCTCCTAACTAAGTACATACACACAGAGTGGATTAGAGGCTTACTTGTGATCCAAGCGCTTCTAAATGGCTCCTTCTATCGCTTCCGTTGTAGCTTCAAATTCAAGTGGTTTGTGTGAAATGCTTCTTGCAAGTAAGAACACTAAAACAACAAAAGATAGTAATAATACAGATGTCTATTCAAGTTAGTTTGCTAAATCAGTAAAGCATAAACCATATACATCAACCAAGATCTTGCAATATGGAAAATCAAATCCAATACAGATGCATATAGGGAAATTTTTTTTTTATTCTTTGTTAATGATATAAGGAGAGGTTACAACAAAGTGACTGATTTGAAGTGACCCTTCCAACAACGTTCCCCAGCCTCATCATAGTATAAATCTCTCCAATAGTTGTTGCACAAATCTAACTCTCAATTGAAAATCCTCCAGCATTTCTCTACTCAAATTCTTCCTTACCAAGCACTGTGCTCAATTTATAGATGAACTGAAGGTTGTTTTGCAATCAATGACTTTCCAATAATAGGCAAGACATGTTTCCAATCTTGTAGATGTCAAAGGGACACTTGGTTTCGAAGCTTGACACATGTGAACTCTTCTAGAATGCACTGGCCAAGTGGAGATTCCAAAACAATGAGAATTTCGCTCCCAATGTGACCAACGCCGCACCTATGAATGTCGAGAAGTGCTTTACAGAGCAGCCTCGCATGGGGCTACCTGCATACGCAATGCACTTAGCCCCTTTAGAGACTACATTGGTGAGCTCCCATATGCTATATAATAAAATTCAAACCTTGGAAACCTTTGCTTAATGAAAGTCATGCTTGATTTGTCTTGTTCCTATCTTAGGGCATGTAGTAACTTGAAATGATAGGGAATTATAGACCCTTAATCATTGGTCCTGGAGATGATGTCTAGTTAACCAGGTCATTGGGAATGGTGCCCAAATTGACCTATAACAAATTTCCCCCTAAAGCATGAAGTCAAAATAATAATAATAACTTTTGATTGAGATGTTTTACACTGTGATGGGCTCGAGACGAAGTAGAGTGGTCACCTGCATCAATCTTACAATAAATTACATCATGATATATCCTCTTTGATAATAATTCCTGAGGGTAGGAATTCCCATGTTCAACACATAAACAATCTAATAATATTTACACAATTCAGAAAATCGTCTTCATTGGAATGTTGCTCAGATGCAGACATGCATACAGATATAGGCCCATGTTTGGATGACAATCTTTATGTAAGGTCACCATACAGATGATGTGTACAGAAATATTCTTGAAATCGCAGCCCAGATGGATGAAACTAGATCTGAGGTCTTCTTATCTCGTTCACTCGATCATTCGGGTACAAGTCTAGCCATGTGAATATATGATTTGTAGTCGAACATGGAAAGACACCGTTTGATTACCAGCCAATGATGTGTGATGTTAACAAATGCGAGAGAACCACCATTAATGTCAATGGCCCTCAAGGTACTGTAGTACATTTTGTAAGGCGCGAATAGATGATTTGATGTCGAACGCCAAAGAAAATCTTTTGGTCAAAGCTCTAGAAGTGAGGATCTTGTCAATGCTGTAATAAGCCTCATTGTACTGGAATATGATGTTTCTAAGTGAACTTCCTAGATATTGATTTGTCGTCAACAGGAAGTCACCTTATTGAAAAACAAGAGTTACTGATTTCGGAGACAAGCGTATGACTTGATATAGCAATTTTCAGGGATGAGAGTCATGAGAATGAAGGTTTATGAGTATTGCAGAAGGATGAAGTATTCACTGGATGACTTCTCTTGAACATATCGATGAAACTGTGATGAGTTGGAAGCATTGACCAAAAACCAAAGTGAAGATTTGATGAACCATAGGTGTGAATGATCCGTCAAGAAGATTACCCAACCCAAAATTTCATGGACATGGAGTGAAGGAAGTGTCATGTTCAAGAGCGAATTTCTACCATAAATAATTCTCGCTTACTTTTCCCAAGTTTTCCTCGGTCATTTGTTGACCAGTACCTCTTTATTTTTTAACAAGCTTGAGGAGGATAACATTTGCTTCATCTATAATTCAACCCTTCGGATGAATAAAGTATTTCTTTTTAATAATTTAACGAGTCTAGCGATGAATGAAACTCGATTCTTTCCATGATCAACAAGCCTGTCACTATTTTATGTTTTAATGAGCTTAACGAAAGTGATAGCCCAGTCCTTTTCATATTTAGAGAGTTTGAAAAGAGGACAAAAGAAAAATCCATAAGTAATTTTTCTTAAATTTGTCACTGAGACCCGAAAAGTGTAAAATAATATCTAAGAGAACCTCTTTGGTCATGTTTAACCAAGGTATTCATTTTTCGTAAATAATCCATGTCAGTCCGGAAAATGGTTAAACTTATACTAAGTAGATATCAATTCATTTATTTTTACGAGCTTGAAAGGACAAGTGCTTGGAAATCTTTTCACATTATCGTTGTTTGAAAAGTGTTGAAAGAAGATTCTAGGGGTTCGTTTTTCACTGTTATCGAAGCTTGAAAAAGAGATAAAAGTGCACTTCAAATCCTTTTTCATTTTTAATAAAGCTCGAAAAATAAGGAGAAAAAGTATGCTTTGTGGTCAAGTCATTCTTTGAATAAATTTGCACGAATAATTTGTTCATCAGTTGTATTTCCTGTTTAGAACAACATCACATGGATTAAAAATACATGTTTCATGATAAAAACATAATAAAACTATAGTCATAGAAATAAATTTACCTTGAAAATAATTAAATGACTATTTAAAAGTAGTTTCAGTATTCATTTTTACCATTCCATAGTTACCATTTGTATTTTGGAGCTCTGAACTTGATTTTTCCCCCGAATTTCAGTCGTTGATTACGGTTGTTTTTTGTGGATGGAATTCGTCACCGTTTGATCCAGGTTAGTACTATGAACCTCCTCTTTCCTTTGGTATTCATTTCATCTCCAAGTTCTGCAAATTTTTAGGGTTTTAAGGCCCCTAGGGTAAATTCTGCACAAATTGAGGGCAACACACCCCTGAATGTTGAAACTTGCATTGCATAGCAGGTACAGTGAAGAGTACTTGCATGTGCAACACACTGTAGACTCTTGTTAGGGAGTGAGTTGGGCGTAGTTCAAGTTTTTGATTTTCCTGTTATGCCCAAAATTTGTCTAGTTTTTTTCAATGAATGGAATCTAATGGATCTTATGGTTGTATTTCAGGTTTCCATAAGATTATAATGACGATTAGATGGAGGGAAAGAGAACATGAAGAATAATATATGATTGCCTTAAATGATCTGGGTACTGTAATAGCCCTAAGATGTTTTGGACTGCTTAAGTACTTCAAATTGTCAGGAATGAGGCAACAAATAGAACTCTTGGAGTTCTTAGTTTGAGCATGGGATCTGGCTATAGAGGCATTTCATATTAAGAACCAAGTGGTTCCCATAATAGTTGAAGTTGTGTATTTTCTCATAGGTTTGTCGAGGAGAGGTTTTCCCATTTCTCTCTCAGGGTCTACCGTTGGAGGAGAGACAGTGAGGGATTATATTTTGCAGTATTGCTATCTAGGGGTAGAACCTAGCAAAGATGGAAAAATAAACTTCTGGGATGTCAAATATTTGCCTTTGAGAACTATCCTTTTCATGATCGCTAAAATTTCCAGCACTGTTACACTACATGTAGCGAACAGCTCGTATATGCAGTATGCGCTAGAGTTCTTAGAGCCAACAGTCTTCAACTGGTTTGAAGATGTTCTATCTCAAATAAAGGAACAACTAAAAAAATCAAAGGGAGGAAGGAAGAATAATTTCAGTTATGGTTCAATCCTTATATCCTTCGCTTTGGAACAGATTCCACTGATGCAGCCACAACATGTAACACTGAATATAGCTAGTCCTAGAGATCCTTGGATGCAGAGATGGGTAGAACTCATGGGTTGGCATGCAGGCCAATTGACTGTTGTGTTCTCTACTACATTCTTTGCCTGGTTTCGGTGACATATTGTTGCCATCGATGAGTACGCATACGCAGGCATTGATTTCGGAGGAGATCCAGATTTAGAATTACCAGAAGGAGCTCAGTGGGGTGCAATGGGTAAGAACGTTTTGACCATGTTTTTTGATTTTCCTAAGGTTTATAATTTTTTTTTTGTATTTTTATGTTTTCCCAAGACTAAACTAAATGTTTGATGTAATGCATATGTTGGTCATGTTCAATCAAAAAAGGAACCAGAGAGAGAAGCAGATGCGCCAGCAGAGAGGGCTGTCGGGAGAGCAGTCCTTCAGGACGTTGATATGGCTGAGCCTCTGGCTGAGCTTCGACAGCACATAGAGGGGTTGACCTTCAGGATTTTGGATTTCTGAATCGAATATTTACCCATGTGACTGCAATGACACACTATTGGGGTTCCTAACCGTTGGATGCGGTTACTCCGTAGGATTGCTAGATCTATAGCATGTTACCATGAGCACCACTAGTTTACTTGTGACATTTTGCATACATTTTTAGGTTAGATGACCAATGTGTCTTGGGCACAAATTTTGTAAAAACCTATAACTATCTATCTATATGATTCCATAGTTTTTCCTATCTTTATTGTGAAATCCTATTCAATTATGTGAAAATTTTCTTTACATATGTTGCAAATTTCTATCTAAATCTTGGTTAGCTAATGAATCAGTCAATGTGTTCAAATTTATGGAAATGTGTTGATATTGAATAAAATTAAAATGTCTTTCCAAAAGTCGAACTCTTAGGAACAATCTAAGAAGTGTTGGATTTCCAACAGTATAAACACTAGTAAGTTGTAATACCACAAGTTGTGAGTCTAACCTTATGATTATGTGGTTAAAACCAAATGAAATGGCATCCGAGAGAATTTTGATCAATGCGATATACTCAGCGATATTTTTCATTGGTCTACAAATACAAATCCTTGAAAACTCACTAACTCGTCGTTTGGAGCGAAAATGGCCCACATTGCAGAGGATAGATTCTGTGTACTATGACTAGCACCATCAGTGTATCCAACAAATGGTTTCAAAGATTCAGACATCTGCGATGAAATGTAAAGCAGATTACTAGCGTCAAGAAAACTCTAAAAATAAATTAAGATAGTGAATTCAAATCAACAACATATATAAAATTAATACAAAAAATTACTATGCTCATGATTAAGCATAGTAACATTTCAGATACAACCCATTTCTAGGTTGTGCCAATGGAATTCCATCGTAATCAACTAACTTGAAGGCACCCTTAGCAAGAACTCTTTTGACAATATAGGGGCCATGCCATAATGGCTCAAATTTCCTTGTACCTATTAGATTAGCTTCTTGATCGTAAAGAAGGACCAAGTCACCCTTTGAGTAGATGCGAGGATGGACATTTTTGTCGTATTACACCTTTATACGTCTCTTATGTGCTTCGTTGGCCAATTGGGCTTCATGACACATTTAATCAAGATGGATGAGGTTAAGGAGACGTGCTTCTTCTTCTAAGGTGTCAGGTAACAAGTCTATTGCGAGTTTTAACGATGATATTTTGCATTTGATTGGTAAGATAGCTTCCAGACCATACACCAATTGAAAAGGAGTAAATCCGGTCACATTTCTCACCGAGGTTCGATACGCCCACAAGGTGGAGTAAAGGATAAAATGGCAGTTTCTTTTACAAACTCCTATCATTCATTGAAGCATTCGTTTAAGAATTTTGTTAATAGCCTCAACTTGTCCATTTGATTGTGGATAATAAGGAGTAGAATTATCATGTGACAATCCTAACTTGGCAGTCAATTCAGACATCATGTGGTTGTAAAAATTCTTCCCATGATCTGTAACTATAGCTTGTGGGACCCCAAACCATGCAATAACATAATTAGAGAAAAATAATGCAACTGTCTATCATGTGTTGCTGAATGAAGGCATTGCTTCGACCCATTTGGTAAAATAGTCGACTGCGACAATAATATAACCATGCCCCCCAGATGAATGAGGGTTACAGGTCATGAAGTCAATACCCCATTTCGTAAATGGTCTTGCAGAGACAATAGGATGCTTTGGTGTTGGAATTTTGTAGATCTTACGATAAAAAATATGGCACACATGAGAACTTCTGACCATGAGGATGCAATCTAGAAAAATAGTGGACCAAAAATAACAAGCACGAAGTATCTTCAGTGCGGTAGCATGTCCAGATAAATTTCCACCACAAGCCCCAACATGAAAATCATTTAACACTTTTTCAGCCTCCTCATGAGTGAGGCACCTCCTTAAAATTGTATTGACACCACGAAGATAAAGTGTATAGTCGAAGATTAGATAATCTTTGGCTTGGTATCGAATACATAATTGTTTAGAGTTAGAGGTATCAAGTCGAAAATTTTGGGTCTGAAGATAAATGATGAAATCCCCATACCAAGGATCATATGATCTGATCAAAAACAAAGACTCATTAGGAATTTATGGTTCCGACGTAGTTGCAGTACTACCAGAGGGAAGGTCACAGAGAAGCTCGACCAAAACTAATGATTTCTTTGACTTGGATTTGATGAATTCTGAATAAAATTCCTGCAAAATGACAATCCATTTTGAGTATTTTCCCGCTAACAATTGACGTGATAGGATATAAGTCATGGGGTTTCAATCCGAAACGATAGTTGTTTTTTGGAGCATGATATAATGGCGAAATCTTTGGACAGCTTGAACAGCTGCCAAGGCAAGCTTTTCTATGTATGAGTACTTAACTTCTGTATCATTGAGATTACAACTCAAATAATAGATTGAATGTTCAATTCCATATTCTACTTGGACCAATACCATAGAAATGGTTGTTTCAGCCGCGACGATATATAGGAAATAATAATTTTGATAATTAGGAGGATACATTAATGATGCTCAGACAAGAGTGTCCTTGACAACATCAAAGGAAGCTTGCGCAACTTGGTCCCAACGGAACAGAACCCCATTTTTCAATAGTCGAGTAAATCCTTTAGCCATTTCGGCATAGTTTGGAATGAACCTTCTCAGGAAGTTATCCTTTCCTTGAAGTTTCTGTATCTGAAGTAAATTTGATGGTGCAAACAAATCAAGAATGGCCTGAACCTTCACTGGATCTATTTGAATTCCTTCTTTTGAGACTAAGAATCCAAGTAGTCGACCAGAACCAACATAAAACAAAAATTTATGTGGATTGAGGCATATTTTTTAGTGTTGGCAATGTAAGAAAATGGCTCTCAAATGTATCGGGTGATCAATCCAATTTCGTGAATGCGCTGGTAAATCATCTATATATAGTTGAAAAATGTTCTTGATGTCATTGAAATCATAATCCATTGCTCTCTAAAAATTTTCCTCAGCGTTCTTTAAATAAAACAGAAGTTTCCTATAAGCGAATATGCCCCAGGGATAATTGAATGTTGTCTTATGTTGATCATCTGGGTGGATATTGATTTGATTATAGCCGAAAAATCCATCCATGAATGAAAATATTTCAGATCTAGCACAATCGTCAATAATCTGGTCAATAAATAGAGTTGGATAGTTGTCATTTGGACAATCCTGATTAACATCCTGATAATCGACGCACACTCTAATGGTTCCTTGGTTTTTCATAACAGGAATGATATTGGAAACCCACTCAGTTAGCGAGACAGGGTAAATGAAACCAGCACGCAAAAGTTTTTCAACTTCTGCTTTGATGGAAAAGACTTTCTTTGGATGAACAGTATGAATCCGTTGACGTACTGGTTTGACATCAAGATACATATTAATAGTGTGTTCAACTATAATAGTATCTATGCCTGGCATTTCCTCGTAAGAACAAGCAAATACATCAAAAAATTCACAAAATAGAGAGCGATATGATTCAATTTCTAATGAAGAACAAGATACACCAACATGAATATTTTCTACAATGCTAGGTTTGGTCGAAATATTGATAGAAATGGTTTCTTCAATATTTGACAAATTTCACTTAGAATTGATTGCATTAATTGGTAAAGAATTCAAAAAGAATTTTTTGATTGATGGGTGATATAGTTTACTAAGATAGTTTTCTTCATAATCAGGAACATGGGAATGATGATGATAATATTCCCATGGTTCTCCTTCTGACATCATAGCTTCCAAAATATTTTCATCTGTAAAAAACATTAAGGAAAATGGATCAGATGGAGTACCAAAATCTAAGGAACGATCAACCCAAATACTCGACGACGCTGATTTCAGATTTTCTGCCCAAGCCAGATAGATTGATTTTTATGCCAGCTCATTAGGGCTGGGTGATAAAAATTCATCCAATGTAGAAATATCAGAATCACCCGTACTCTCCCTTAAGCCAAATAGAGTGGATGAGATCATGTAGCAGGTCTCTATACTTGCAATTTATACCGACGTCATAGGCGACAATAATGCAAAGGTTTCCATAAGAGTGGAATCCTTTAAGAGTCCTATACCAATGTTCTAAAGTTCTAGTTGGGTATGTGAACAAATGGAATGCTTCCAGTTACCTACAAAGTGGAGGAAAAGAAGGATAGCTAATTAATGACTGTGATTGTACCTTTATGTGGAAAAGAAATCATTCTAAAGTATGTAGAAACAATTGCAGTCATTGCATATACCCATGGCCTTCCAAGTAAAATATTATAGTTAAGGGTTCCATCAATGACCTCGACATCAATATTTACTATTTTTCCCCTTAGTTCAACATACATGTTATTGATAATACCACAAGGTTTATATGTTCTTCCATAAAAATTCTTTAGCATCATTGATGATAGTGATAAACGCAGTGAGCCAAGTGACTTCCAACAATTTAGAGACATAATTCATGTAGATGCTCCCTCATAAATAATAGTGTGATGGACAAGATGATTGAGAACATTTACTTGTATAGAGAATGCTAATTCTGCTGGTAGTTGTGGCACATAGCCTATATGATTAAAGATGACAATATTAGAATCAGTTGGATCAATTCCACCAATGGTCAACAATAATGCCTGTTTTTGGGAGGGACAATTTTGTAATACCTCAAGAGAAGACATAGTTGAAAGGGATTGAGCCAAATCTTCAACTATATTTAATTTTGTGCAGCTCTTGCTCGAGGATTATATGTTGATTTATGAACTACTCCCTTTGGTGGCTTAATTGTCAATTTAGGAATAAGAGTAGGCAGTACTGATTCCGTAGACAGATTCGTAGTCGAGGTAGTAGGTAGATCGGTGGCCTGACTACCATAATATTTATTATGTGTTGACACCAAAATATCTATTGAAGGTTTTCTGATAGATAACATTAACACTTGGGAACTAGGAGCTGGATCCGTAGCAACCAAATTAGTGTCTGGATTTGGAAATGGGTCTGTCAACACAGCTGATGCATGGGAAGTCTTGATGATTTTTGAGACTTCAGCACGGTGAGGAAAATCCATAACAAAGTGTTCCTTGTTACAGATTATGCATGGATAACGAGGTTTTCAAGGTCCAGATAGTTGATTAGATGATATTTCCTGCGGGTTAGAAGTTTTCTTTTTCTTTAATTTCCCCTTTTTCTTACTTCCCAGTTTCTTGTCACCTTTTCCTTTGTCAAATGCCACAACATTAATTTCAGAAGTAGGAGCAGGATCAGATGCAATAATGTGGTGTGTGATTGTAGTGACTATCAAGTTGTCTCTGGCATCAGAGTCCTTTAATTGGGGAGGAACATTGAAATTAGATCTCGGCGCATTAGAATTTTTTTCATAGAGCGTGCCAAAATTAGTGTATATCGAGTCTAAATATTAGGCATGCGAAATAACTTGCTCTTCTGTGACGACGCCACCTTTAGCCACATCCTCAGTTATAGATGGTAACAGGGAATTAATGAACCTGTAATGTTCCTAAATTAGCTTCAGCTAATTGGAACATTAATTTTTCCTTATTTATTTTGTATTTCATGATTGATGAATGAGTTGTAAAGGAGGACATGTAAAACTCCTAAAAACGAAGAATAAATCAATGCTTATGTGAACAGAGACATATCTAGGCTATCTAAATAAACTCCTGCAAGTGTGAATAGGTCTAAATCACAAGAGTGGGCCATCTTTGACCAAGTCAAACAACGCAGTCTAGATGCATTGAACCTCTTTGAGGGACAATGCAGTTCTAGAAGGAGGGTCTAATGTGAAAAGGGTTAAGTGACTCAAGGTGGTTTAGGGTTTGGTAAGACTCCTATCTTATAAAAGGAAGAGGAGGGCAACAAGGAAAGGGTTGTTGAATATTATCATTTCATAAGGAATTTTCTGCTAGACATCCCTTGTTGGGCATTCCTGTTCAGGAATCCCACCTCCTTCCTTGAGCGGCTCTTGGAGGAGAATTGTGCTAAACTTTTCCACTATTAGGATTGGGCCAAGCTTCCCCTTACATTACAGTGATACTCATGTTGAGGGTTGATCTTTCTTGTGAGCTGCAGCAAGTGGAAGACTAGATATGCTTAGATCTAGATGATAGCAGTGACTCTTCTCAGTGAGTGTGTCTTTTAACCTCCTGGAAGAGTTAATTTGCTGATTTTAATTCAGATCCACATCTTGGAATCAGGCCAAATAATTATTAGAAGCTACAATGATATTCCTCTCCCTAAGGCAGCATTATTTTCAGATCTGTAGCTGCAGGGTGCTTTGCTTGCATTTTGGGAGAAGAGATCTCAGGTGTAGGGATTCTTCCTTTCACTGTGGTGATCCATGGATTGGCCATCAAATCGATGTTTTTTTCAGATATGATCTACTATGTAATTTTATTATTCAGAAATTATAAATCATTCTGCGGATATGCATTCTTAGATCTCAGATTTACCTCCGGTGCTTCATGTTTTGAGCAAATCCCCAAGGGGACTGTATAGATCAGCCTTTCTTGTACATGGATCTGTATTGGATCCATATTTTTATGTACAGATCTGATCTAGATCTAAAGAATCAATAAAATTCTGTTTCAGCCCTAAAAATCACGCTGTCATGGTTATGCAGTATTTTCTCATGGTTGTAACACCTCATTTATGAGGATTTCTTCTGTATTGTCTCATTATTTCTTCTGTAAATGTGTGAGTTATGTCTCTGATATGATTCATCAATTTTCAGACCCTATTTCAGCTAAACCCTTCAGAAAATTACGCTCTTATGCTTCAGTAAATTTCTGCATACTTCTAGTCATGGGAAATCAGGTTTTTCTAGCCTAGTTAGGAAAGGAGGAACTTTTTAACATAGAAAAACGCATTTTTTTTTGCTTAAATTTGACATGGGAGTCCCTAATAACCCTAGCTATCATATCCAACCACTTTCCCACCTTATTTTTACGCAGATCTCTGAATACATCCGTTTTAGGGCCTAAATCATCACTTTTCCCCACCTTTTGGTCTATATAACACTGTATAAGGTTTCTGCTGTTGTATTTATTGAAGGATATGCATTATAACATCTATTATGAGATTGTTTGATGCTACATTACCAATATTTTGTCAAATATTTTTTAATTTCCAGTTTTGGAATATTACAGTGGTATCAGAGCTTGATCTTTGGCTCATCCCGTGGCTTCTAGCCAAAGTACTGTATAGAAAGGAGAAAGGTCAGAATTATGAAGAATATGGGTTTAATCTCATTAGATTTTTAGATCTGAGAAGAACCTCTCCAAGGAGGTTGAACAAGAAGAAGAAAGGAGAAGAAGTGAAACTCTTAGGAAGTTTCAAGAGCAGAAAGATCTTCCGATCAGATCTACAAGATCTATACATGAGGAACATTCTAAATCCTCATCTCATGGATATGTGCACTCAGCCATATCACCAAATATTTGGCATTCTGTCTATGATTTCTTCATGAAGAGGAAGAAAGGAGGTGTGCCCAAAAAGGAGACTCTTAGAGAGTATTTGGAGGAGTATGAAGCTCAAACCAAGGAGTTCAAAGATGACTTGAACTTCCAAGGGTTCTGCAAGATCAAGGAAGGCAAAGACACAAAGGAGGAGCAGCATGATAAGGGTAGATTCTATCTATCTATCTTTGATGGATCACCTAAATGTCCAGTCAGGGTTTGGTTGGAGGAACTAGACAACTTCATGCAACAACATCAAGTTTTAGAGATTGAAGCCATCAAAGTATTAGCACTACATTTTGAAGGTAAAGCATATGCTTGGTGGTTGTTTGAGTATTTTTCCTTGAAGAATGCCAATACACCTACTTATGCAAGGTTTATTGCAAGATTGATAGAAAGGTTTGATCAAGCTTCATATGTAACATCTTCTGTTGACACTATAAAACCACATCAGATGAAGCTTTTGCATGAGTTGGAAGGGTCTATGAATCGAAATCTATTTCTAAAGACCATGGAAGAGGGTGTGATTTTTTTTGATGCCTTGCCAAGGGCAAGATCTCCATTGAGTGAAGGATCCTCTTCTCAAGAGGAAAGAATGAAGGTTTCTCCCTCAATAGATGACCAAGATCTAAGGTCTCTTATTGATGATGAGACAATTTCAATTATTGAAAAGGAGGGGAAGAAAAGAGATCATAATGTAGTCACAGAAAAGGCACCTCATGAAGATGAAGTTGGAGCACTTTCTCCAAGAGAAGAAACTCTTGCACTCTTGCAAGGAGTTCCACAAGGCCTCACACATAGAGCTCTTGGCATAGAACATGAGAAGCATGTACCATCATTGTCAAATGATGAGACCTTGGAGATAGAAGAAGGAGAAGAGGAGGAAGGGCATTAAAAGGAGAAGAACATGAACCCTTCTCTGCTTCAAATCTTGGAAGTACAAGGAAGGAAAGAGGACCTATGCATTAAAGGTAGGGGAAATTTTTTCCACCTACATCCACATTCCACTCTATGCCTTGACCCCTATTTTCAAGGAGGTATTCTACCTGCAACACCTCTTGATAGGAGGAAATATAAAGTGTTCTCTCAACTATGGGCAACATGTACATACTTGGCTAAGGAGGGAGCCTTGGGAGAAGCTAGCACAACACAGAGAATCTCTCATGAATTCAGGAGAGATATGAGCAATTTATTGAAAGGGGCATTGCTAACTCCCACTTAGAAATCTGCACTGAGAAAGGAGAAATCAGAGATCTATGATGGTATGAGCATGAGAGCACATGGTAACTCCATATATTTGGGGCAGCCCATGATCTCTTCATTCAAAAAGGATATTTCTGAAGATAGCAAGGGAATCCTAACCCTCTTGTATGAATGGGCCAAAAGGAGGAGGTTTTGGAAAACAAGAAATTTCCAAGGGGAAGTTGATTTCGATGTGCTCCAATCTTGTTTTGTGCAAGATCAGCTGAAAAGGGGGCAACAAAGGGAAGATTATGATGCTCCAACATGTGATTTTGATATCAAGGATGTCAAATATGGGAGCCATGAGAAGACAGGGGAAGCATTTTAGAGAGCTTGGATAGCTTGGATCCTAATTGGGATTCCCAACTCAGGGTGGAATATTCTAAGGACCTTTTCACATGTGGGGTTCTTGATGGTGAAGTAAAGGATGGAAGATTCAAGGTAGTTTATGGAGTCATCTATTTCTATAATCTTATTCTTCTTGGTTAGTGAATCCAAGCTCAAGGAGGGACTACTTGATGCCATCTATGAAAACCTTCTTTCCAAACTCACTGGTTTTGTCAAAGCATATCATACTCTCTTCGGTCGTTTCATATGGGAAGGTTTCAAGGAAGAGGTGCACTCTCATATGAAGATGTGAATGGAATACTTGGTAGAGGAGGAGGAACATAGCTCTTGGTAAGAGCCACCATTCACACCTCCTTATACTTTGAGTGTGAGAGGGAACTCATCCATGAGTTACCCCACTGATGTAAAACAAGTATATAGAGAGGCTTGTACTCCTGAGCATTATAATGTATCTCCTATATGCTTATATTTTTATAACACTCATTTTCAGGATATTGTGCCAAGATGGGGCACTAAGTATGATGGGTTTCATGGGCCAATCAAGGCCATGAACTATGTTGATGCAGGTCATTCCTTGGAGATTCTTGGGAAGCTATTACATTCTTCATGGTGTGATTCCTTTACACCAACTGTGATGTAAATTCTCCAAGCATTCCAAAGGCATGAGGTAGCAAACAAGTGTTGGGGAAGGCACTTGTCATATCTTATCCTATGGCAGTTAAGGATAAAACTGCACTAGTTGCACATGAGGGAACATCTTCCTTCTCATCTATCATACATGGTAGCTAGCATGATTCTAATCATGATTCCATAAGATGAGAATGTTCTTACTCTTGGTAACATGGTTGGAGGAGAGGCACACTTGTTGGATGTGTTGTTGGGGAAAGGAGTTCCCCATTATTTTTGCATTGCATGCTTCTATGGGAGCATGAGATTTTGTATGGCCACTATGATAGATCACCTGTCTCTTTGTAGAGTGAGCCATATGTTTATTGAGAACATGTCTCTCACATGTATTGTGGAATATTTTTCCTATGGATTGCCAAGCTGGGTGGTGATCCACTTCATTTGGATGATAGCATGGAGAAGGGAGTGTTTCATGGATCATGAAAACCCCCATGATTTTCATCACTTCTATCTTGAGGAGGCCATGGATTAGAAAGAAGGTTTCAACAACAACCTTCCATTTCTTCGTGATGAGAGCCCTTGGGTTTATTCACTAAAGGCTAACTTGCACATTGAGGGAGGAACATTGGAAGACAAAGCTATTGCAAAAGATTCAGAGCAATGGTGGAGACTAATAGATGAGGAGGCCACAGGAGAAGAAGGGGAAGTTTTGCAGCACCCTTGCAGTTGCTTGAGGACAAGAAAAATTTGGGAGGGGGAGACCGTAATGTTCCTAAATTAGCTTCAGCTAATTGGAACATTAATTTTTCCTTATTTATTTTGTATTTCATGATTGATGAATAAATTGTAAAGGAGGACATGTAAAACTCCTGAAAACTAAGAATAAATCAATGCCTATGTGAACAGAGACATATCTGGGCTATCTAAATAAACTCCTGCAAGTGTGAATGGGTCTAAATCACGAGAGTGGGCCATATTTGACCAAGTCAAGCATCGCAGTCTAGATGCATTGAACCTCTTTGAGGGACAACGCAGTTCTAGAAGGAGGGTCTAATGTGAAAAGGGTTAAGTGACTCAAGGTGGTTTAGAGTTTGGCAAGACTCCTATCTTATAAAAGGAAAAGGAGGGAAGCAAGGAAAGGGTTGTTGAAGATTATCATTTCACAAGGAATTGTTTGCTAGACATCCCTTGTTGGGCATTCCTGTTCAGGAATCCCACCTCCTTCCTTGAGTAGCTCTTGGAGGAGAATTGTGCTAAACTTGTCCACTATTAGGCTTGGGCCAAGCTTCACCTTACATTACCACGCTGCTCATGTTGAGGGTTGAGCTGTCTTGTGAGCTACAACAAGTGGAAGACTAGATTTGCTTAGATATAGATGATAGCAGTGGCTCTTCTCAGTGAGTGTGTCTTTTAACCTCCTGGAAGAGTTCATTTGCTGATTGCACTTCAGAACCACATCTTGGCATCAGGCCAAATCATTCTCAGAAGCTACAACGTTGTTCCTCTCCCTAAGGCAATGTTATTTGTAGATCTACAGCTGCAGGGTGCTTTGCTTGCATTTTGGGAGAAGAGATCTCTGGTGTTGGGATTCTTCCTTTCACTGTGGTGATCCATGGATTGGCCATCCAATCCATATTTGTTTCAGATCTGATCTGATATGTAATTATATTATTCAAAAATTCTGAATCATTCTACAGATCAGCATTCTTAGATCTCAGATATACCTCCAGTGCTTCATGTTTTGAGCAAATCCCCAAGGGGAATGTATAGATCATACTTTCTTGTACATGGATCTGTATTGGATTTATATTTTTATGTAAATATCTGATCTAGATCTAAAGAATCAATAAACTTCTGCTTCAGCCCTAAAAATCATGCTGTCATGGTTATGCAGTCTTTTCTCATGGTTGTAGCACCTCATTTCTGAGGCTTTCTTCTGTATTGTATCATTATTTATTCTGTAAATGTATGAGTTATGTATCGAATATGATTCATCAATTTTTAGACCCTATTTCAGCTAAAACATTCAGAAAATTATTCTCTCATGCTTCAGTAAATTTCTGCATACTTCTAGTCATGAGAAATCAGTGTTTTCTAGCTTAGTTAGGAAAGGAGGAACTGTTTAACATAGAAAAACGCATTTTTTTGTGCTAAAATTCCACATGGGAGTCCCTCATAACCCTAGCTATCATATCCAACCACTTTCCCACCATATTTTTACGCATATCTCTGAATACATCCGTTTTAGGGCCTAAATCATCACTTTTCCCCACATTTTGGTCTGTATAGCATTGTATAAGGTTTTATCTGTTGTATTTACTGAAGGATATGCATTATAATATATTTTATGATATTTTTTGATGCTGCATTACCAATATTTTGTCAAATATTGCTTAATTTCAAGTTTTGGAATATTACAGAACCATTCAGCAAGTAGCTGATCCGGAACAAATGTCTTAACCATTCGTCGACGACGATGGAACTCATGAATATGATCAGAGATGTGAGTAGCATTAGTGTTATCACCCTAAAATTTGATATTAAAACTCTGTAAGTTTACACTGTTTTAGTCATAGTGTCAAATAGGTCTTGAGTCACATTTGGTAGGTTATAAGTTTAGAAGTCTTAAAAAGTAAGTTTTCAATTTAAAATAAAGTATTTAGGTCTCATCCAATGGTTTAAAAGTCACATCATTCACTTAGAAATCATGTCATCAAATTTCAGATGAATCCCCTGCAATTAGCCACAAAACCGCAGTTTCATAGCGCGGTCACTTCAAACTTTGAGTTTTGCGCTACGAAAGCACTACTACTTTCGTAGCACATTTCAGAAAAAATGCACTATGTGTGCTATGAAAGCACAGATTCTTAAAAATTTCATGTCAAAGCCAAGAAACTGTCAGAATCTGTTAGGTTATGATAGGGTAACGTCATGGTGAGTCAGTTAGGGGTCATATTCGAAATGCTCAACCATTCATATCCATCATTACTATAGCAAGGGTGGCATTTTGTGAAAAGGGATTTCAAATTTGAAAAGTCTTGTATGTTTAACTCATTCTAGTCTTCATTTACTCATACTAAGTTGTGAAACATCTCTGTTTCGAGTTCAAGCTTATGGTTATATTATACCAAGGCTATTTTCATACATCATCAAGCGAGGCTGATCCTTTTATCAAGCGAGGCTGCCGAATCAAATCAAGAGAGGTTGATTATTAAATTCTAAAGGAAGAAAATAGGAATATTCTAAAGGAAAGTATGGCAGAGGAGAAAAATATCCATGGAGGGGGGCATTTTCTGAGATATGAACCTGAGATATGAGCTTGAGTTTGCATTACACTTTAATGGGACAAGTATCAAAGCCTATAGGTTAAGATTAGAAAATCATGAAATTGCTAAGTTGAAGAAAAGAGCTAGAAAACATGTCTTTGAGAAAATAAAATTTAAAAGGATGAAAGATGTTTGGGAAGGTTAAAAAGTTTCCAAATAAGAGATACCAAGGAGTGAGGAACAATTCTTCACATGGACAGTCCCAATCATCAAGGAAGCAAAGTTTGTAAGAGTCATAAACACTCATTTAAGAGCTAGCAACAGAAGGTTAAGGAGCCAGGTGGAAGATCTAGAATACAACTGAAATGGTCTCAAGAAAAGTTGAAAATACAGTGAAACAGAATGATAAGTCTATAAGACAATCTCTGATCAAAATCAAGGTAAAATTTGATGAAGATTGTATTTTCAGGGTCATATTGTTGTATTTTTGAAATGGTACTAATACCCTTAAGGTTTAAGTATCTCCAAATTACAAATTTTGAAGAAATTTTCAAAAAAAACTACCTACACAGTAGTTTCATAGCGCAACTAGTGAAAATTTGATCAAATGCACTACGAAACTGTTGAAGCAACTTTTTCACCATAAAGAGAAAAACTCTGTTTTCTAGTTTTAGTAGTCAACTTCCAAGGGGGTTTCTAGGTAGCTGAAAATGAATTCTTGAAAACTGAAAGCGGTGTTTCTTCCTCACATCCCCAGCTACAAAAAATTCTCTCAAATTTCTCATGGGTGTTATCAGTTGGGAGATACAAGGATTTCATTGAAGCCCTATTTTTAGAAACAAAGTTTTCCTGTTTTACACATGTTCTGCAAAGGCAATTTATGGATAGCAAGAGAGGTATTTCAAAAAAACAAGAGAGGTTTTATTCAAGATGCAATGGACTACAAAAACCTCCTTTAGTTTCTAAAAATACATCATAGATGAGAAGATATAAGCTCTGTTCCAAGACCTACTTTTCAAGAAAGAAACAGGAATAATTTGTTGAAGCAGTCTTTTCATCATTTTTCATAGCAAATTTTGAAGGAATTTTTGTGAGTTTAGTTTTGAAACTTCTTGTGGGAATGTGTCAAGTGAACATAAATGCTATCATGAAAGAAAAATATTGAAATATGTTGAAGAAAAGAGTTAAAACACTACACTACGAAATAGTGCTACTTTTGTAGCGCAGATCTGTTTTCATTGTTTTGAGAAGTTAAAAGTGGATTTTGCACAACTAGCATGAAGAGATGACTTGGGACTTATGATAATTATGTTCCTAACATCAATTAGCCTCGAATTTATCAGTTAGAAGTGGTCATAATATCTCAATAAACCAAAAGGATCCTATGCCTAAAAACAGGAAAACATGTTTCCTAGATTCTAGAAAAACATTATCATCAACAACATGGTTACTTCAAGTGAAAAGTCAGCATCCAAATTAGACTTCATGGGATTGCAGGTGTCAAAAGATGTAATAAATATTAGATAAGGTTGTTAGGAGGTTATTAAATATTTTTAGTCCTATTTGGAATAGGATTGCTCAAAAGCAGCATAGCTGTCATTTTGTAATTAATAGCATGTTTCTAGATTAGGAAAGGTGTAAAAGCATGGGAATTCGAATTCTCTATTGGAGGATGAAAGAATCATATATTGTAAATGTTCTATATAGGGCATGAGGTTGAATTCTACAAGGGTTGGGCATTTTTATTAGCAAAGACTATGTGTTGTTGTATGTCACTACTTCTTCTTCACTTAATACAAAGATCTATTTTGACAACTCAAGATTAATAAGGAGTTTATGTTCATTATTGTTCTAATGGCCTTCTTAAATATCTTTATTTACAGTGGTATTTGTATGTGATACTTAGATTTCATTTAACAATGTTCTAACTTCCTTCATATGCAAATGGATAGTGTATTTCACTGTGTTACTGTTTTATTCATTGACTTAGACTCCAAATGCCTTGACTTCCATGCTTAATAGATTGTGATGTTTTGCTAAAGATTATCTTGACTCCATGGCCCAATGAATGTTTGCTAATCTGTGATACAACCAGTTATATCATTTTATCTTTCTACCTTAGAGTTAACCATCTATCCATTAATCAAAATTCATAAACCTTTGAGAGAGCCCTCTCAGGTTGAGAAGGCTAAGCCTCAGCCAAAAGATTGGTTTGAAACAATTACACAATATTTACTTGATGAGCAACCCATTAGGCCTGATTTTGTGATAACAATTAGTCTATTTGAAGTTGGTCAAGAGTTCTGTTCCAATTTCGTATCTGATAGGTAACTGGAAATGGGTCAAAAAGACAGTAGCTAAGGCTGTGAAATTCTCAAAAGAAGCTCTAGGTAACTCAATGTACCATTTAGCAGCCGGACCTGTGAGTGTACGCTAGAAAGACGTAGTCAAACAGAATCATCATTCAAGGAGTTTGATGAACACCATAAATGATAAGTAATTACATGAGTCAACAGATCTTCTCCAGGGTTTCCATTGAACTTAGGAATATCTGAGGGTAATTTATGGGTTATCATTGGCCTCCAAGGAGCATAGTTGATTGGATCATTGGTTAACCGATTTAAATCTAGAAATTCTAAAGTTGCGACAAAAGGAAAATGTCTATTAAGGTCAGGTTCAGCATAGCCAAGGTGAGATGGAATTGCTTGAGCAACAAGCCTTTGAGCACTAGCATAAGGGATTTGCTACTGGTAACCCAGATAGGGGTTGTTCTTCATAGCAAACGCTTGAGGAGTCTGTTGACCAAAACCTGGATATGATACTTACTGAAATGAAGTTTAAGGAATTTGTGCCTGAGGTTGCCAAGGGGTCTATCAAATAATGTTATAACCCAAATTAGGATAACTTGGATTCAGTTGATATGTATAACTAGGTTGCGGTTGTGACATCCCATAAAATGGTAGACCAGCTTGTGAATAAATGATTCCTGATACAGGTTGTTGTAAATTAACCAAAGGATTTGGAGTCTGTGGACCCAAAATTTGATGATATTGAGTTGAAGGACCCACTTGATAAGGTTGATGTACAATATTTTGATTCTGTAATAGGGGTAAAGATGTATTAACAAGTGGTAATGAAGTGGATGTAACAGGTTGAACTAGTTGATACAAATGTACAACCATTTGTGGTTGGATAGGGAGAGTGGGCTGCCATTGAAAAACATTCAATTCAGCATTAGGTTGAGCAAAAAGTGATTGATTATGTCATATTGGGTGACCAAAGGTTCCCCCCCCAGCATGAGGAGAATAATAAGACAAAAATATTTCTCTCCAAATGCTGGGAGTATAGTTGATATGGTACTTGAAGGAATTGACCCAGAAGGACCGACTTGATATTACCCTGATGATGTATATAATGAATCAAGAAGTTTAGTACTAGTGATAGGATTACCAATTAAAATACTAGATGATGACATTGGTAAAGACCATGGTCTTGAAGATGCATCAGATAAAGTGCCAGATAATGATTTGTAACCTGATGGGACTGTATGGCCTCCATACAAATATGAATCTGGTGAAGTTGTGAACATCAACGGATTAGTGAGGGTTGGAGCTGACGTAATTGGAACAACTATCCAAATCGATGATGTTGGTTCAGACAAGGTTGTGTGACCAAATGTATACCCTTTAAAATCGACGGGAGATTGAATGGGGGAAGGATCAACAAAAGCAGATGGAAACGATTGAGGAAAAGGATCGTATAGGTAAAGGTCCCCTCCAAAATGGGTTGGAGTTAAAGGTGTATCGTCTTGTTGGATTTATTCAATTGTAATTAAACCAGGTGGAAGTATTTCACCATTAGGCCCAAAATATATTTTTGGTGGTTGACTGTGTGATATAGGAGTTTCAATGGCTACATATATTTGTGGGATGACCAAGGTAGGAATAACTTCCCATTGTTCGACTTCTAGATTCAAATGTTCTGGAAAAGAAGAGACATGATCTAGATCAATTTATGGTTGAAAAATGTCAGGTCCAGGAGGTATGGTCTCACTGATTGGATGGATCGTGACCACTGGTAGCTGTGAAGACTCCGTTTCGATAACAGTAAATGAATCGGGATGTGTAGAAACAATTTGAGCTAACTCTGGTTTATTGGAAAATGATGTTTCACCAGAGGTACGGATTGTACTTGATTTGGTAAATCATGATCGCCTTCGTCTACTAGAAGTAAATTTCAGTGGTAAAGGTGGTTTTAAAGCTAATCTACGCGAACGACGGGGGAAAGGATTTTCTCTTCCATGATGACTAATTTATTTTAACCAAAATAAAAATAAAAAATGGTAATGCTAGGAAAAAGGGTTTACCAAGACACTGTGAACTGCAGAATACCTCCTGGTGAACCACGAAGTACGGGTAGACAATCTCCCCGAATGCTATGTTCAGTGTATCACAATTTACAAGGCGGCCGACTCGGTTCACTATGGATGGATAGCACCTATAAGTTGTCCTCCCAAATATACCCGAAGGTACATGGAGGGCCAAGTTCGTATTAGCATTGTCTAATGCGAAACCGCACAGTGAGAGCACCCCTTTATACCTATCGTATTGCAACACTGCCCGATATACCCAAAAGTACATGGATGAGCTACAATATACTTATGTACGTGGAGTGAGGTATCACACTCGGAATGTATCGCAGACAAGTTAAAGACAGTTTCTATGTTTTATGACGCCAGAACACGTCTCTAGCCTAGACCTTCTAAATGTTATCGTTATGGTTCCAATGCTTTGTTAGGTAAATTTATATTAATTTTATGTAGATCTTGCTTAACAATTTTCCTTTCAAAGGTTCACCGCTAGATGTGTAGAAAACTCCTAAAATGCAAATTAAGAATGATAAAAAATATTTCACTTTTAGTTTCTTCAATGAAAAACCTAGCTACTAAGGGAAGAAAGAAAACAATTTGTGAGAAAAAAAATAAATGAGCACAAACTAAATGCATATTTCCTGATGTTCCTTTTGCAAAACACATAAAATTCTACATGCAAATGCAAGTTTTTCTTTTCATTTTCTTTAATGTTATGAATGCAGAAAAGAAACTAAGTGCACTAAATCAACAATTAAAATGATTCTTACTTTCGAGAAATGAGGAAAACAAACAACAATTTCTCTTTTGAAGGAAAAATGAGGACTTTAACAACAATTTCTCCTATCAAGGAAATGAAGAATTTACAACAACTTCCTATTTCAGAAGTAAATGATTCTTAATGCGACCATAAAAAATACTTTGAAAATAAACTTGTCAATGATAAAGAAAATTTTTTTAAATAAAAATTGAACAAATTTTCATTCAAAGGAGGAAGAAGTATATAGATTCACTGGTCAATATGAGGATCAAAATTTTCAAAACACAACAGAGAACAAACTAAATCAGATTGCAAAGGAAAATTCAAAGGAATCTGGATGGTTTCAGGAGTCAACGCAGTCTCAAAGGGGAGATAGTGCTCTGCAACGCAGGCCTGAAAGGGAGATAGTGCTATAAAAAGCACTGTGTCCTGTCTAAGGGTGCGTTGGGCATAGTGTATAAGGAAAAATAGTACTGTTTAACTCACTGTATTTGCAAATTTTTCTTTGAAAAATTTTAATATTTCCGAGTAACAACTACTGGGTGGATAAACAAAGCAAATCAAAGGCTAAACACCTAGAACTAAGAGAAATTCTCCCCAGTGGAGTCGCCAATTTGTTGGGCCAAAATTGTGAATTACGGATAAAACACGCTTCCCTAGACAGGTGCTAGTCTAGAACAATAGATTAAAGACTATATGATTATTTCTCCTAACTAATTACAGACACACAGAATGGATTAGAGGCTTGTGATCCAAGTGCTTCTAAATGGCTCCTTCTGTCGCTTCCTTGTAGCTTCAAATTCAAGTGGTTTGTGTGAAATGCTTCCTGCAAGAAAGAACACTAGAAAAACATAAGATAGCAATAATAAAGATGTCTATTCAAGTTATTTTTCTAAATCAGTAAAGCATAAACCATATACATCAACCAAGATCTTTCAATATGGAAAATCAAAGCCAATACAGACACCTATAGGGAAAAATAAGTTGTATTATTTATTAATGATAGAAGGAGAGGTTACAACCAAGTGACTGATTGAAGTGACCCTTCCAACAACGTTCCCCATCCTCATCACAGTATAAATCTTTCGAGTAGTTGTTACACAAATCTAACTCTCAATTGAAAATCCTCCAGCATTTCTCTGCTCAAATTCTTCCTTACCAAGAACTCAGATCTGTGATCAATTTATAGATGAACTGAAAGTTTTTTTGCAATAAATTTCTTTCCAATAATAGGAAAGACATGTTTTCGATCTTGTAGATGTCAAATGGACACTTGGATTCAAATCTTGACACATGTGAACTCTTCTAGAAGGCATTGGCCAAGTGGAGATTCCAGAACAATGATAATTTTGCTCCCAATGTGACCAACACACCTATGAATGTCGGCAAGTGCTTTGCAGAGTAGCCTTGCATGGGGCTACCTGCATATGCTACGCACTTAGCCCCTTTAGAGACTATGCTGGTGAGCTCTCATATGCTATATAATAAAATTCAAACCTTGGAAACCTTTGCTTGATGAAAGTCATGCTTGATTTGTCTTGTTCCTCTCTTAGGGCGTGTAGTAAATTGAAATGATAGGGAATGATAGACCCTTAATCATTGGTCCTAGAGATGATGTCTAGTTAACCAGGTCATTGGGAATGGTGCCCAAATTTTCCTATAACACATACCACTATCCTAATTACTCAATAAAACATTCCATAATCTATCCATACCATACCCTACCCTATTTTTCTAAACAAAAGAATTGTAAACAAAAGGCTAACATTAAACCCTTGGTGAACCTATAATAAAAAAAAAGGGGTTAGTATGATTATAAATATTTAATTTTAAAATATGACCATTTCATTTGTCTATTTAAAAAAATAAATAAAAGAAAAAACATAAGTTTGAAAATCATATGATAGTGCAACTATTTCAAACAGCAAAACAAAATGCAAAGAGTGCAATCATAAAAGGTTATAAACTAAGGTAATGGAGCAAGCACACAATCATAATACATGCAGTTGAATGAAAATTAACCTAAATTAGGATGCTTGACAAACAATGCATGACAATGATGTATGCTATGGATGAAACTATGATGAGACAATGATACATGCAACAGTGTAGGAACGAAGAAATGATGGCATACAGTGATGTGACACAAACAATATGATGGCGCATACGCAATTAGAGATGATGTGTTTCAATGGAGGATGGAAGCAGACATGATCATCAATGAAAAGCATGAAAAAAAAAAGTGAAAGGAGCTGCGTAATAAGTGAAGCAAAGGATGGAATGTACACTAGAGTCAACATGAAATTCAAGGGAAAGCCACGCATGCACTAGTCAAGCGGTGGGTGATGAACAATCAAAAAAATTTCAAATGCCATATCACAACGCTGTGTAAAACTGTTGATAAAATTTCTGCCATTACTAAGACTTGAAACAACTGATATATGCTGCGTTTTTCACCATCATCGCCTTTCAAAGGCTCGGTGAAAGAAAGAGGGCATGCAATCAAAACATGAATCCATTTTTGCAAATATGTGAGAAACAAATAAACACAGAAGCTGAGAGAAGACAATGAAGAAGCTGTGAGGAGAATAGAAGAAATATAACGTAGTAAAGAAGGCAGGAAATATAGTAGTGAAGAGGAATATAGTGATAAGGGAATTGAATGAATTTTCAAGCCAATAAATATGGAAAATTTGTCAAGCAACCATGCTATCAGGAGGAAAAATCCCGTGAAGGATAAGGTAAGAAGAAAAATCAGATTTGGTTGTTTAAAACAACGATGATTTGCATGAATAAATCTAGGGGTAGTTAAAGAGAACTAAGAGTTATAAAAGGAGTTCTCTATTTCAGTTTTTAAAACTTGTCATTGCATTACATTTTGTCTTTGACACCACTCATAAATGCCTTGAAATCACTAATAGATACTCTGCCATCAGTCAACAACTAAATCTTCTGTTGATTAAGTGATTAAATGGTAAAATATTGAGTGAAGATTTTGATGATATTGGCGCTGATTGAAACAGAGAGACCTCAGTTAAACTAGAAGGAAGATCACGAGGATCAAAACAGAAAATCAAGAGGATCATTGCAAAGACAAGAAAGCTTGAACACGTCCTCATACACAATCTTCTATTTCAAAATGAATGAAAACAGAGAATGGAGAATTCTAGTTTGAATTGCATAGTGAATTCGTTTTAATTGAGTTGTGTAATAGATTAATTTTATTTTCACACTCAGTAGAAGAATTTGAATTAGGATTTGTGGGAAAGATTGGTTTAGAAGACACAGTCAAACATGTTTTTTGTATTTATACATAGCAGAGGGCAAAGTCGGGTGAATTTTTGAAGGAAAATAGTGAACTCATTATGAGATTTTTGATGAAATGATTGAGCTATTCTCTTGCATAAACAATGATTTTATAATATATACATCATGCTATGCCTTTGTAAAAGAATTTTGTATGAAATCGAAGGGTCACAAGACACTGTTGTATAAAAAAAAATTCATTTTTTTTACATAGTCAATTTTTTTATAAAACAAAGGCAGAGGATCAAATGTGTAGGTTTTAACCCTGAATAGAAATTATCTACACATGAATATTATAAAAGAAAATAAACAATAGCGAGAGCATAAAACATAAAACAGATAAACACAGAGATTTTCCCTTGGATCCCAAATCAGGATGACCAGCTTGATATTTCATTATATTCCTTTTAGTGTTAAAACACATATATATACATGCCGAAGCATACATAAACCCTAATACATTAACCCTGGATTAGAAGACAACTGTAGATCCCTTGACCAGATCTACAAAAAAATACCAGGGGTTGAAACCCATCATACCCCAAAACCATGTGCAAAACCATGCACAAAACCATGGGCGCGGACCACCCACCGGAAATTAAAGACCAAAACACATACCCAACATTCTCCCACTTGTTTTTTTCTTTCTGCAGGGGGCCACAGGAGAGTTTAGTTACTGGCCCAATTCTTCAACACCGATTGTTTCTCTACACCAAGAGAACTTCTGAGTGCTCACAGACTTCTTTAATGCATCTGAAACATTCTTAAAAGTGTCCACCTTTACCAGCAACACCCTTTTAGCCTCAACCATGTCTCTGAAAAAGTGATATTGAACATCAATGTGCTTTGTATTTGAATGATAAGCAGGGTTCTTAGCCAAGAAAATTGCACTTTGGCTATCACAATCTATCCTTATAGCTTGTTGTACCAACCCCATACTTGAACACAATCTCTGCAACCAAAATTATTCCTTGCTTGCATGATTGGCTGCCATGTATTCTACCTCTATAGTTTAAAGAGCCACTATAGACTATCTTTTACTCATCCAACTGAATACACCTCCAAATAGGCTAAACACATACCCACTTATAGATATTCTTTGGTCCAGATCTCCAGCCCAATTTGCATCAACAAAACCACGAATGTCCAACATTCTTTCCAATCTCGGTCTTCCCTTGTAGCACAACCCATAATCACTAGTGCCACGTAAATATCTAAAAACCCACTTCACTGCTCTCCAATGCTCCTTCCCTGGGTTTTACATAAACCTGCTCAATACTCCCACTGCATGTGCAATGTCTGGTCTAGTACAGACCATTGCATACATCAGGCTACCGACTGCACTTGGATATGGAACATGGGACATATCCTCCTCTTCTTCTTATGTCTTGGGACACTTTTCAGAAGACAGATTTACACCTACAGGAATAGGAACATTCACCGGTTTACTATCCTACATATTGTGTCTTGATGACTTATGCATTGGCCTTGGGCAACCCTTCCAATCAGACTTGGTAAAAAAATTTTAAAAACAATATTTTGAATTACATGAGCGACTCTTCCCAGATGTTTCCACGTGCAGACGTGGATCCACTCATATCTAACCCATGTATACTATTTTAAATACTAAAAAGAACAAATCCTTATTAATTGGGTAGGGTTTGCGGGTTTTACCTGTAGGTTACCTACACCAACCTGTGGCCAAACTATTTCCCAATTGAAAAACTAATTTGGGGAAGTATAAATACACCTCAAGGGAAAGGCCTAAGGGAGGAGAGAGAATTTATTTATATTATATCCCGTTATATCCCTAATCAAGTATGATATTTCTGTGTGCCTCCTGCACTTCCCAGGTTCAGGAAACTCTTATTTCCTTGTGATGTTCACTCGCTCTTTATGTGACATCCTTTATGCACCCTTTATGGAAGAAGCTTTGTGAGGCTAGGGTAGGATAGATCTAGAGGACGGTTTCGCTTGGAGCCATGGAAGTTATCAGGTGATTTCTCCACTTTCTCTTTACATATCATCAATAAAAGAAGCTTTGTCACATTCGTGATGTCTTTGTTTTATATGTCTCCTATACATGTTGAATGATATTGTAATGGTTTATTTCATGCTATTTTTATGAGATTATGTGATCTAACATGATGAAATATAGGATATATATGTTGTGCAACTATGTTTTGTGCTTTGTCTTGATTATTTTGTAAGTCTTAAAGCACGAGGAGTAGTAGAGGGTTTGCACCCTGCAGGATCAACCTCAAACGTAGGACACACGGGTAAGGTCGTCTATCCTCAGTTTTCTAGTTCAAGCATTAGGACCTGTAATTTGAGTGTTTCTTGTGATGATATGCCTTTTGCTCTGTTAGGTACCTCAACCAAGACCTTAGGCTAGCTTTGCCCATAACACTTGCACAAAATGAGGTCATGTAAATGTCTTATTATTTGATGTGCACCTCATAATATCCTGATCTCAAATCAATATTTGAGAACATTGATGCTCAATTCAACTGAGAAAAAAATTCATCAATGCACAACAAGGATACATTTTCTTGATAGTCACCTTATTCAAGTTCCTGTAATCAATGCACAATATGAGTGTACCATCCTTCTTATTTACAAACAACACTAGTGCACCCAAAGGAAATACACTTTGTGTTCTGTATCCTTTATCAAGCATCTCCGTAAGCTACAACTTCAATTTCACCAACTCTAGAGTGCTCATACTATACGGTGCCTTAGATATTGGTGCTGCTCTCTGTTAGAAAATTATATATTACAGAGAAATGGAAGAAATAAAATACATGTGGAAACACAAACACAAGAAACACATAAAACCAGAGGGACACAGATATACGTGGTTCACATATTTTGGGCTACATCCACCCCGAACAGCCAGTCCTTCCTTTCTATTATCCAACAAAATGAAGAGGCAAAACCTATATCAAATCTATTGTAATATCCTTTGTTTTATATCTCAGTCTCCCTATCTATTTCTCACTCTGAGAATACACATAAAATACACAGCCGCAATACAATACCCTCATACAAGCGAGGGGTTTCCTTCTAGGGAAAAAAACCCTAAACTAAACATAACTTCTACCATCAGATCATCTGCCTAATGAACGACCTAGATTGACTAGAAATTACTATACTTTTACAAGGAAATTTTACATATGTTTTTAGGTTCAAGGGCACTACCCCCGAAACCCCCCACCAAGGGGGGGCTCCATAAACTCGTAGCTACCCCCCCTGTACTCCCTAGGTAGCATACAATTATGGAAGGTACAGGGGTCCAATGCTGTGATACAAAATAAACAAGATAATCAGGCTCCACACCCAACACTCTCGACATCAACTCAATAGAAAATTACACTTCCCTATCAGATGATAACTCTAGAATCTCTGCTAGAAACACATCTTGAAACTTTTGGAAAATAGGATACCTATTTAAGACTTCATCATCTTTAGCATCCTTCTCATTGTCACTGGAAATATGAACTGCAAAAAATACACATCGTTTCTAGGAATTGTGTTTTTCTTGCATAGTTGTAACTGTTCTCACTAATGTCAGCTTCTTCATTCCTGATCCGAGGCTCAAGTTTTAGCTAAAATTTGAAAGTTATCAAAATTACTTCAAACCTAAATGAGCAGATGGATTTCATCACCAAGATTTTGGCGTAACTCATTTCATCAAAATCTTATTTCATATAACTGAGTTATCTTCTGTTGTTCATTTTCCAAAACATGCAAAAAAGGAGCAGAACATGTATAGTGCTAATGTGACAGGTACAGTCAGCATTGCAGGGAATATTCTCCATATTGCAACTAGTGACACTATGACAAGTGTCATCTTGAGATTCACCAGATGGGTTAAGTGAAGAGAGAAATTGTCCAATGACCTCCAATTCTTCCTAAGTTGGAATTTGAATTTTTTTAAGGGTTGGAGTATAACCCAACCTGAGGGTGCCACGTGTTCTCTCTAGTGGTCCATATCTTAACCTATGGGGGTCAAAATGTTAAGTCATATTAATGTTGGAAATTAGTTAAATGGTTGAATTATTTCAAATATATATATAATATAGTTTTACAAACCGATATTTCGGTGGCCTCAACCAAAGTTGGAGGGTCTTCCAACTAACACTGGTGGAGGTTTCAGAATAGTGACGTCGACAAAGTCTAGCAGAGTACCTCATTATGCATTGGAGTGAAATTTTATGGTGGAGTGGGGGCTCAAATCCCTAATCTCACACCTGCCATCCACTCGACTTACTGTCTCCTCTCCAAGGTGGTTCTTATCCTATGCATCCACTGCAAAAATTTGAATTAGGGTCATTCGATGGTTTGGGGGTTGAAGGGGGCTAGCCCTGTGGGCCAGCCCCCTCCTCATGTGGCCGCAGTCCCAGAACCGAGGGCCAATGCAAATGAACCAACCGGTTTTTGATAATCACATTTAATTAAATATAAGACGTGGGTTAATGACATTGAGATATAATTAGTGCATAAAATGCGATTAACATTAAACCTTGTGTGATCCACCCGTATGCATGCTTAGCGATAATTAATCCAAAGCCTAAATTGGCAGAAATTTCAGAGGTCGTACCAATTTTTGCAGGTTTCCCAAATTTAGAATGTTAACTGGAAATTCCTCCAGTTTTAGAGGAGAAATTGGGGCAAATTTGGTTTTGGTCATAACTCATTCAATTTTCGACCAAATTGAGCTCAAAAAAAGTCATTCTAGGCTAATTGGCATGTTGGGAGCTCAATGGAGCATGTTGCAGTAGAAGAAAAGGTCATCTATAGGTGTTTTTGTGCATTTGAATATTTTTGAAGGCTAGGGCCACCAGGTGTTGGGGTCATTGTTGTTGATTAGTGGTTGTCATTGATGTCAACCCAAGCACCACCAGTGGCAACCCCAAAATTTCATGGGAATTTTGACCTACCAAATTAATAAATTATGGGTCAATAATTATTTTAATGGTTTATGCTTGTCGAGATATTTCCATTGATATATGGCACGCCACGTAATTCTTCACGGTTTGAGAGATATTCATGTTTGAATTTTGTACCCCCAGTTAGTGGGCTAAAACCCCATGTGGTTGTGGCATGGGTCATTGAAAAGTCATAATTAATATTTTTAAAGCTCATAAAATCCCTCCCATGTTAACTTGTTGAAGCCCCTCTCAACCTAAGCATTTATATAAATTGTGATCCTCATATCCTCCTTATGTAGATATTTCACTATCTGAAACAAGTCATCATGGAATTTTCGCTCTAACTTTTTTTCTACGAAGGTTCAAAAGCTGAAATTTTTATGAGGCAAAGAAAAAATATTGAGGAAGCTCCTATAAAAATTTCAGATCAAGGTGCGTAATATGTTCAGAGATATGATCTGTGGAAGTCAGTGTTTTTGCAGGATCCTGAAATTCATCTCAAAGAAATGACCTTGGGAAAATCGTCATAACCCTCTCTCTGAGTATCGGATTGGAATTTTGTAAAAATTGGAAGATATTGCATGGACTGTAGCTTTTTTTCTATCAATTTTAGAGCCTAATGAAGAAACAGTGACACGTGGCATGCCGTACAAGTTCTTTCTACTGAAACAGTCCATAATTAGGGCATTGTGAGAGATTGGGCATAATTCTCTCTTGAAGAATCCAAATTGGGTCAAACCTATGGCTTTGGAAAGAATACTCAGAGGAATAATACAGGACCTAAAATCACATATTAGGGATTTGAAATAACATATATACACCAGATTCAATATCAAGCTCCTAGAAGGCAAGAAAAAGCTAGATCATGTGTTATCAAGGGCTGCAAAGGATCAGAATTTCTAGGGAAAAAAAGCAAAGAAAGGTGTATCAGTGGGGAACATGACAAGAGCAGCAACCAAGGTGTAGATCAACAACAAAAATTTCATCACATGAAGTCTTCAAGTGGGAAACACTGCATATAGTCACTGTAAAGTTATCATTGTACTAAGTCATTGTAAATACATTATTGTAAAAATTGTACTAGTATCTATCTGCCAAGAGTTGAAGAGGAAGTGTCAGGAGGTCTAAGATCATCATTAGGTGGTTGTGTCATAGTTGGGGTTATGTTCTAGGGTGTCTTCTTCTTCTACATCATTCTATATCATTGTAAAGTGGACCATTTTCCTTGGTACGGGAGTCCATTCTTCTTTTATTCTTCTACAGGGTGGTAGGGTGGTGCTAGGGTGAGTTGTAGCTCATTGGGTGTTGGGGCATCCATTCGCTTGACTACTGAATAATACCAGTATTGGAGCATCCATCCGATCCATCCAGTGGGGAGCTGGAGAAGAATTATTTTCTAGATTCAGGAAACAGAAAGCTTTTCTATTTTTCACCTTGACATATTAAATAATTATTAGAAAAGCATTAGGTGGTTTTTGTCCTGGAGTGGGTTTCCACCTTACAAAATGTGTGCATTTGTGTTCCTTTTGTTTGCTGCTATCATTGTACAAACACTGATAATAATTAAATATTAACTAATTCTCTAATTGAAAGGAATACTGATTCACCCCCCCTCTCAATATTTCCAACAATTGGTATCAGAGCTTGGTTCCTTCAATAGCAGTTTAACAACGGGAAGGAGGTCATGAAGCATATCAAGAATGGTGTGCCTTTGTTCAATGAAAATAATTATGCACTCTAGAATGGAAGAATGGAGGTCTATCTCTTGACACAAGGTTACAAAGTATGGGACACTGTTCAAAGTGGATTTACATCAACTGCGGATGAACAAGGTAAGAAGAATTTGGTAAATGATGCAAAAGCAAAGAATATTATTATCAGTGGAATTATTAAATATTCTTATCATAAGGTGTTGGGTTCTAAAACTACCAAAAATGTATGGGAAAAGCTTGAGAATATATATGCAGGTGACTCAAATGTCAAAGAGGCAAAGCTTGAAATCTATAGGGAGACATTTGAGCAACTCAGAATGAAAGAAGGTTGCAACATTGCTGCATACTTCTAATGCGTTGATGAAATAACCAATACTTTGGAAGGATTGGGAGAGCCAGTTGATGCGAAGTCTATTATACGAAAGATTCTTAGAACGTTACCAGGGAGATTCAACCCAAAGGTATCAGTCTTAGAATATAGTGCAAATCTGGACAAACTTAGCAAAGAGGAATTACATGGAGTTCTCATAGCATATGAAATGAGACTTGATGAATAAGAGGGTACTTCACATCTAGAAATCGCGTTCGTTGCATCTAAGAAAACCAATAAGGAAAAACAACCTTCAATTGAAAAGACATGCACCTGCAACTGTGAAGAAAAGGAAGATGATGGAGAAGGTCTTTCAGATGAATAATATGCTTACATTATGAGAAAACTAAAAATTGGAAAGGGACATTTAAAAGGTAAACTTCCATTGACATGTTTCAGTTATGGTAAGGTTGGGAATTTCGCAGCAAAACATCCGAACAGAAGTGATGGAAACTGAAAAGGAAAGAAAGGCTTTAAGAAATTCAACAAGCAATAAAAAAATAAAGGATCCAAAAGGAGCTTTCTCTCTAAAGAAGATAACTCATCATCTAATGAATACAGTAATAGCAAAGAAGAAGCCAACGAGAGAGTATTGTTTATGGCCAAGCATAATAAAGAAGAGGTATCAAACAATGAAGAAGAAGGGTTGACCATAGAAGAATTTTCTGAGGCAATCAGGCTTATAAAATAGCTCAAGGCTGAGAAAATCCATTCCAATACTCTTGAAGAATAAGTTCAAGGTCTCAAAATTGAGGTTGAAGAACACAAATATATTGAAGAGTCACTTCAAAAGAAGTTGGAAGAAAATAACCAAGAAAGGGAAGCATTAGAAGCCGAAGTAGTCTCGCTGCATAAGGAAGTGAAGAAGGGAAAAACTGTCCAAAACTATGCCAAGAACTCAAGGGCACTGGAAGAAATCATCAACAATCAACGATCTTACAATGACAAAACTAGCCTCGGTTACAAAGAAGAAGAAGCAGGATCTTCTACAACAAAATAAAATGAACCTATGAGATCTAACATGCATGTATACTTCATTCGATAAGATTCACAAGGACATCCTTGGAAGATGATTCCTCGATGAAGATTTCCATCCAGGTACCAACATATTTTTCATGGCTATTGTTATTCATGTGGAAAATTTGGTCATAAAGCTGTAGAATGTCGCACGTACCCTAGGAACCAATACAATTCCAGGAGATCCTTCAGATATGAACCTCCCAGGGCTAAATGAAACATCAATAGATTTGAATATTTAAGAAATAATATGGAATGTTACAAATGTCATAACTTTGGACACATAGCCAGAGACTGTAGAATTGAAAATCCTCTAGAAGAATCTTTGAAGCCACAGAATGAATGAACATGGAAGGAGAAGAAGACTGATAATTGTGCTCTTGCTCTCAAGGCTCAAAACAACAAAGATGTGTGGTATGTTGGCAGCGGTTGATCAATGCATATGACTGGAGATAGAAGGAAATTTGTATCTCTGAAAGAGAAGAAGGATGGAACTGTGTCCTTTGGAAATGATGGATCTTCAAATGTTATAGGATCAAGTACCATCACTCTTGGAAGCAAAGATGTTATAGCCAAGAATTTTCTATTGGTTGAAAACATGAATCACAATCTTCTCAGTGTTAGACAAATGTGTGATCAAGGACACACAATGCTATTCAACTCCACAAAATGTGAAATCAGGAAAGGCAGGTATGGTAAAATTGTGGCTACAACAAGTCGAGCTTCAAATGACATATATGTTCTAGATGAAGCAACTAAAGCATGTCTACTAGCTAAAGAAGATGAAAGCTGGTTATGGCACAAATGAATGGGTCACATAAACTTTGAAAATATTGTTAGGATAAGAAAAAAGGAAGCAGTACAAGAAATGCCGAAAATCTCAAAGCCTTCCAACACACTATGTGAGGCCTGTCAGCACGACAAGTAGACAAAAGTCCAATTTAAAACGAAAGAACAATTTGCATCACATCCATTGTAATTGATACATACCTACCTATGTGGTCCTATGAGAACAAAAGGCTTAGATGGAGAATTATATTTCATGTTAATGATAGATGACTATACCAAGATGACAACTGTCAATTTCCTAAAGAAAAAATATGAAGCATTTGAGTGCTTTAAGATCTACAAGGAGTTGGTCGAAAATGAAACTGATTTGAAAATAAAGTGTCTAAGATTAGATAATGGTGGAGAATTCACTTCCAAATTATTTCAGCAACACTGTGACAAAAATGGAATAAAAAGACAATTTTCAACAGCACGAACACCTCAGCAGAATGGAGTTGCTAAGATAAAGAGCAGAACCGTACAGGAAATGGGTAAAACAATGTTGAAGGACTCAAAATTGGATGAAAAATTCTGGGTTCAAGAAATTGATATGGAAGTCTTCATTATCAACTGAAGTCTTCTCAGAAATAATTGCAACAAGACACCATATGAATTATGGAAAGGAAAACCAGGTAATGTAAAATATTTCAGAATCTTCGGAAGAAAATTTTATATCAAAAGAGAAGATCAAAATTTGGGTAAGTTTGAATCACGTGTTGATGAAGGTATCTTTTTTGGTTACTCACGCAACAGAAAGGCCTATAAATGTTATAATATAAGACGAAAATAGATAGTGGAGAGCATAAATGTTACATTTCACGAATATGGTGTTCTAACAAATAATGATGAGGATCTAGAATCTTTGAAACATGAGACAGAGGCTGAAAAAGACACAGATAAAATTCTAGAACAAGAAGCAACTATCAACCAAGAAGAAGCAAATAATGATCATCAATATATACCAAGACAACAACAAGAACCTCCTCCAAAGAGAACAAAAGAATGGATTCAAAAGAACCATCCATCAAATCAAATCATTGGTGACATAAATGAAGGTCGACAGCTTCGTTCATCACAACAAGCTCACATTGATTTTCTAGCAACCTTTGAGCCTAATAGTTTTGAGGAAGCTAGCTAGAATAAACATTGGGTAGAAGCTATGAATTAAGAATTGGATCAAATCGAGAAGAATAACACCTGGGAATTAGTTCCATGACCAAAAGATAAAAATGTCATTGGGACTAAATGGCTGTTTAGGAACAAATTGAATGAAGATGGATAGGTTACCAGAAACAAAGCAAGATTGGTTTGCAAAGGCTATGCACAAGTGGAAGGAATTGATTTCAACGAAACATTTTCACTAGTTTCCAGAATGGAAGCCATCCGAATGTTTCTCACCTATGCATGTTCAAGAAAAATCAAAGTCTACCAAATGGATGTTAAGTCAACATTTCTGAATGGAGAATTAGAAGAAGAAGTTTACATCGAACAACCTGAAGGTTTTCTACTATAAGAAAAATAAGACTATGTTTGCAGGTTAAAGAAGGCTCTATATGGTCTCAAGAAGGCTCCCAGAACATGGTATGCTCGTCTTGATGGATATCTATGTTAACAAGGGTTCAAGAAAGGTACTCTTGATAGAAATATTTATGTACAAATAGATAAAGATAATTTCATAATCATTGAGGTATATGTGGATGATATAACATTTGGTAGCAATGATGATCAACTAAGAAATAAATTTTCTACAAATATGAAAAGTGGGTTCGAGATGTCTTTACTTGGTGAGCTGACATACTTCTTAGGGCTTCAAATATCCCAGCAAGAGAAAGGAGTATTTATATGTTAAACCAAGTACATCAGGGAAATGCTCAAGAAATTCAAAATAGAATATTGCAAACTTGTTCTTACTCCGATGGTAACAGGTTGAAAATTGAGCATAGATGACTCATCTAAGGATGTGGATTAGAGATTGTACAGATCTATGATTGGTAGTCTTCTATATGTAACAACTTCCCGACCATATGTTATGCAAGCAGTTGGACAAGTAGCAAGATTCCAAGCAGCACCAAAAGAATCACATATTATTGTTGTCAAAACAATTCTTTGATATTTAAAGGGCACAACAGAATATGGCTTGTGGTATCCCAGGGGTAACAATTTCATTATTCAAGACTTTACAGATGTAGATTGGGCAGGAAGCGTTGATGATTGTAAGAGTACTAGTCGAGAAGCATTCTATCTAGGTGGTTGCCTTGTATCATGGTTGAGCAAAAAGAAAACCTCAATCTCATTATTTGTAGCAGAAGAAGAATACATTGCAGCGGAAGCATGTTGTACTCAAGTTCTTTGGATGAAACAAAATTTGCAAGATGTTCAAGTACAATTCAGTGAGCCTATTCCTATATTATACGACAACACCAGTGCCATCAGCATCTCCAAGAATCCTGTCATGCATTCAAAAAAAAAAACACATTCCGATCAAATATCATTTTTTTAGAGAACAAGTCGCTGAAAAGAATATAAAACTTGAGTTTGTTGGTTAAAAAGAACAAATTGCTAATATCTTCACTAAACCTTTACCTCGTGAAGCATTTGAATATCTTCACCAGAAGCTTTGGATTCTCCCAAGTTCTCATTAGATTTTCCTTATTCACAATATAAAGGGGGAGTATAAGTGTGTACAGGTCCGCAGGATGGTTATGCGTCAGGGGGAGTTACCCTTTGCCATTGATGTCAAAGGGGGAGAGAATGTTGTAGGAAGAGGTGTCATGATTTCAGGGGGAGTACTTGTGTTTCCATCAATGTCAAAGGGGAAGATTGTTGATCAGCGGTTGTCATTGATGTCAGCCCAAGCAGCACCAGGGGCTACCCAAATATTGAATTAGAATTTTGACCAACCAAATCAATATATTCTGTGTCAATAATTATTTTTATGGTCTCTACTTGTCAAGATGTTTCCATTGATATATGGCACGGCATGTAATTCGTCACAATTTAGAGATATTCATGTTTGAATTTTGTACCCTCAGTTAGTGGGCTAAAACCCCATGGGGTTGTGGAATAGTTCATTGAAAAGTCATAATTAATATTTTTTAAGCTCCTAAAATCCCTCCCATGTTCACTTGTTGAAGCCCCTCTCAAACTAAGCATTTATATAAATTGTGATCCTCATATCCTCCTTATGTACAGATTTCACTATCAGAAACAGGTCATCATGGAATTTTCGCTCTAAATTTTTTTCTACAAAGGTTAAAATGCTGAAATTTTTATGAGGTGAAGCCGAAATCCTAAGGAAGCTCCTATAAAAATTTCAAATCAAGGGGCACAATATTATCGAGGATATGATTTGTGGAAGTCAGTGTTTTTGCAGGCTCCTGATTCATCCCAAAGAAGTGACCTTGGGAAAATCGTCATAACTCTCTCTCTAAGTATCGGATTGGAATTATGTAAAAATTGGAAGATAGTGCATGAACTATAGTTTTCTCCTGATCAATTTTAGAGCCGAATGAAGAAACAGTGACACGTGGAACATCGTACAAGTTCACTCTACTGAAACAATCCATAATTAGGGCATTGTGAGAGATTGGGCATAAGTCTCCCTTGAAGAATCCAAATTGGGTCAGACCTGCGGCATTGGAAAGAAGACTCAGAGGAATACTACAGGACCAAAAATCACATATTGGGGATATGAAATAACAGAGATACACCAGATTCAATATCAAGCTCCTAGAAGGCAAGAAAAAGCTAGATCATGTGATTTCAAGGGCTGCAAAGGATCAGAATTTCTAGGGTAGCAAAGCAAAGAAAGGTGCAATAGATGGTAGAATGACAAGAGAAGCGACCAAGGTGCAGATTAGCAGCAAGAAGTTCATCACATGACGTCTTCAAGTGGGCAGCACTGCATATAGTCACTACAAAGGTATCATTGTACTAAGTCATTGTAAATACATTATTGTAAAAATTGTACTAGTATCTATCTGCCAAGAGTTGAAGAGGTAGTGTTGGGAGGTCTAGGATCATCATTAGGTGATTATGTCATAGTTGGGGTTATGTTCTAGTGTGTATTATTCTTCTACACCTACAGCTCCCATATCATTGTAAAGTGGACCATTTTCCCTGGTACGGGAGTCCATTCTTCTTTTATTCTTCTATAGGGTGGTAGGGTGGTGCTAGGGTGAGTTGTAGCCCAGCCTGTGTTGTGGAACCTCACTTCACATGGAGCCCACTTATCGATGTCACCATCCAAAGGGGAATGGAGAAGAATGATTTTATAGATTCTAGGAAGTTCGATCTTTATTTTCAATTGGAGTTGAATATTAAAGAATTATTAGAAAAGCATTAGGTGGTTTTTTTCCTGAAGTGGGTTTCCACCTTAAAAACAGTGTGCATTTGTGTTCCTTTTGTTTGCTGCTATCATTGTCCAAATGCTGATAATAATTGAAGATTAACTAATGCTCTAATTGAAAGGAATATTGATTCATCCCCCTCTCATTATTTCCAGCAATTTCCAGAGCATCCATAGTCCAAATTCAACAAAGAAATAGTCATTTTTGGGATATTATGATGTGTTAAACTGATTGAAATAGGTTCCAAGAGGTTCTGAAGCCTGTAACAGAAACTTGAGCACACTTGAAGCTAATACAAAGGTCACACTATGTAGATGGACCAAGGAGATGTAGCCCAGGAGGGGTGAACTCCTTTATCAAAATTCTCTGTGTTAAACTCTGTTATGTGTGTTTACTATTTTTAATATTTCTCATGTTTTGTCTTTTAAAATTATTCTTTTTAAGCTTATGAAAAACTTATGATTTCACTAAGTACATTGTTTTCCAATCACATGCTCATAAACAAACTCATGAAGGATAAGTAAAACAATGCAAATAAAAGTTTGTATTTGAAATGAAGCTAGCACAACAATAAATAGAATTCATTTTTAGATCAAGTTGGTAGTAGAGCACAAGGTTGATTTCTTGTTTTACTCAAAGGGTTTTAATAGTGAAAATTTACTGATGCTTACAAGATTGAGATTGTAGAGAGGAGAAGGGAAGCTATTGATAGCTAGTACAGAAGTTAGGACAAGAAGGAAGAAGGCTAAGAAAGCATCATCGTCACCCAAAGGACCACTCAAGGAAACACTTGAAGCACAAGAGGAATTAATTGCACAAGAGGCTGAAGTGATTGAAAATATACAAGCTTTAGAGATTCATCTTGAATCTATAGCCAAAATGTTAAGCCATGAACGAGATCATGAACATTATGAAGAAGAGGATGTCAAGAAGGAGTTCAAAGAAATGAAAAGTGTGGTGAAACTTATGTATGAATATTTTATGTAAAATGAAATTGGAGAAGGTCCAAAACACCCTCATAGAGAATAATCTTCAAACAGTAAAAAGGAGGAAGAGAGGAGCTCAAAAGGTAATGGTGGAAAACCACCTCCCTCTCCACCACCACCATCATCATCATCCTAAACAACATCTTCATCTTCCACATCCACTACAAAAAATCATACCCATACTCATTCCAAGATCCTAAAAGCTAAGACTCTATTACTCAACTTGGACATCAAATTTGAACTTCCTACATACAATGGAGAAGTTAATGCTGAAAGACTAAACAATTGGATTCGTTAATTGGAATATTATTGTAGAATTCAAAATCTACAAGAAGATGATATCAAAATCCAATTGGCTTCATTAAGGCTAGAAGGAGAAACACTAGTTTGGTGGGAGGAAAATACACAAGAGGAAATGCAAATCCATGGTAAGATTTCCATTTCTTGGGTCGAATTCATTTCTTCCATTAAAACATAATTTTATCCATTAGCTTATATGAAAAACGAAATAATGAGTTGGAAAAACTTTACACAACTCAAAGGTCAAAGTGTTCAAGAGTATACACAAGAGTTTAGGAAAAGGACTTTATTACTTGGACTAGACTTAAATTCACAAGACACACTCTTGAAGTATATAGGAGGTCTACATTCCTACTTAAAACACACTATTCTCATGTTTAACCCAAATAACTTAGATGAAGTATGTTTTCAAGCCACAGATATTGAAGCAAGGGGTAAAAACATTTTTGAGGAGGCTAGTAAGAAGAAGCCATTCAAGGGTAAGGGAAAAGAGAAAGGAGGAAAATGGAAGGGAAAGAAGAATGCAAGTGTTAAGCAAGAAGGGGAGAAAATTACATGAAAACATTGTTCCAAAGAGGGGCATGACGAATCTCACTATTCAAAACTACATCCCGAACTAAGACCAAAGAAACCAAATAAAAAAGGGAAACAAAAGACGACTACCACCACACAAAAAGATCTTGGATTAGATTCAGGAGATGAAACCAAGATAGTAGCCATGGTTAGCAAAGGAAAGGAAGCTATTGCAAGTTCTAGTACCTCAAACAATCACAATAACACTTCAAATGAAGATACGAGGATAGAATTATTCCATGTTAGAGTAATTTCTAATGGTACAAATATTGATGCCTTATTTGATACAACGTCACAAGCAAACTTGATTTCAGAAGACTTAGTTAAAAAAATGAACCTTGAAACTATACCTCATCATAATCCATACCCTTTGGGTTGGATAGTTAATAATGCCAATTTACAGGTGACAAGGAAATGCATTTTCAAATTTTTCATTACTGCAAACTTTGTTGATGAGGTTGAGTTAGATGGGGTTCCACTTGACATTTCAGGGATTATCTTGGGTAGTCCATATATGTATAACAGGAAAGTGGTATTTTAATGTCATTAGAATAAATATCATTTTATCAAATATGGAATGGAGTATATTGTCAGAGCTCATCGCAAGAAACTGAATATATTTTTAGATAATGCAGGGAAAGTGAAGAGGCTAGTAAATGCAAGTAAAATTTTTGTGCTTCTTATGATCAAGAAAAAGGAATATGTTAACTATGAATATTTTGAAGGATTTGATAAAAAATTGAGATCTGATTTGTTTGATGTGGTAAGTCAGCATGGTGAGATGTTTCAAGAACCAAAGGGGTTGTCACCCAAGAGGGGAATTCAGCATGAGATTCAACTGTAGCAGGATGTTCCACTTCCATATATTGGTATGTATCACATGTCAATTATGGAAAGTTTGGAAATCAAGAAGAAAATCCAAGCATTGCTGAATAAAGGTATCATATGCCCATCTACTTCGTCATGTGGTTCTCCAATAGTTCTGGTTCCAAAGAAGGATGGGACTTGGTGCATGTGTATCGATTTTTGTGCACTGAACAAAATCACGGTAAAGAATCACTACCCACTTCCATGCATTGATGATTTTCTTGATCAGTTAAAGCATGAAAATTATTTCACTAAGTTAGATTTGAGAAGTGGTTATCATCAAGTTAGGATGGCTAAAGAAGACATTTGGAAAAATGCTTTCAAGAATAGAAAAGGATTGTATGAGTGGTGATTTATGCCATCTGGCTTAACAAATGCACCAGCTACTTTCATGAGAGTAATCAAGGATGTACTTGGACCATTTCTAGATGAATTTGTCATTGTTTACTTAGATGACATACTCATATTTAGAAAATCAAGAGAATAACATGGCATGCATGAGAACAAGGTACTTGATGTTTTGAGAAAAGATAAATTGTTTCTTAAGATGTCAAAGTGTGAATTTTGGTAATAATTCATTGGTATATCTGGGACACATTGTTGGAGGAGGTGAATTGAAGATTGATCCTTCCAAATATGTGGTAATTTTGAATTGGCCCAAGCCCATACAGTTACCTAGGTAAGAAGCTTTTTAGGAGCAGCACAATATTGGAGGAAATTTATGGCTAATTTTTCTTCCATTGTAGCACTATTACATGCATTGACAAGCATACAGAAAGTATTGCATTGTGGAGATTTGTAGTAGAAATCATTTGATGCTTTAAAGAAAAATATAAGTTCAACACCGATTCTAGCAATTCCAGATCTTAGAAAGCCATTTGAGATCGAAACAGATGCAAGTGATTATGCTATGGGAGCAATGCTCATGTAACATGGTAAGCCTATCTCATTTCATTTTGAAACTTTTAATGGAGCCGTGACTAAATATCCTACCTATGATAAAGAGCTATATGCATTGGTAAAAATTGTAAATAAATGGAAGCATTACTTGATGGGAAAAGAGACCATTATCCATATCGACCATCAGCCATTGCAGTACTTACAATCATAGTCAAAATTGCAGCAATCAAGACATTTCAGGTGGATGGGTTTTCTACAACAATTTCACCTGGTTATTAGGTAAAAAAAAGGAATCTACAACAAGGTAGCCGATATTCTCTCTAGGCCTATTGTAAATTCATCTATTATTCTCAAGCACAATTCTATTATGCACGAAAGTTACATTGAACAGTATGTGAATGATAGTGATTTTAAAGATGTGTATGAGAGCTGGAGTAAGGGAAACCAAAGCGAAGAGTTAGATTATCATGTGCATAACAGTTTGTGGTATCACTTGGGCAAGTTATGTATACCAAAGAGAGAAAGAAAGAGTATCATAAGGGAGGCACACACATCATTGATTGTAGGACATTTCGGTGTAGGCAAGACAATAGTGCATCTTCAAAGGTATTGTTATTGGCCATGCATGAATGAAAGTGTTTCTCATTTCATTAGAGGATGTTCTTTATGTGCAACAAGTAAGCCTAGTAATAGGAAACTCGGTTTGTACACACCACTTCTAGTTCTTTCTCATCCTTGGGAGAGAATCTCAATGGATTTTGTAGGAGGCCTTCGTATGTCAAGGAAAGGTCATGATTATTTGTATGTTGTGGTAGATAGGTTCAGAAAAATGTGTATTTTGATGGCATGTAAGAAAACTATTACATTTTAAAAAACTGCTAATATTTTCTTTCAAAATCTATGTATCCATTTTGGTCTTCCTACTTCTATTGTAAGTGTTTGGTCAATTTAGTGTGTCCTAAATTGCTAACATAAATTATCAACCAGGGATTCGTAAACTGACGAAGTGTGGCGCACTATATGTGCAAGATAACCTATCTCTTACTTTTTGTCGTTTTTTGATTTTTATTGATCTTGGTTGGTTTCCTAATGTGAGATGGAAATTCTAAAAGACAAGTATGGTTATGAATATTCAAGGCAATGATGTCCTTTATAATGATTTACCAACTTGAAACTGAAAAAGGAATTTGAAACATACAATGACAAAACTTGAAAGGAAATGAAAATGTGCTACTGAAATGAAAAAGGTGATGCTAATCTAATAAATCCAAACAGTGAACTAGTGAGCATGAAACCAAACTATTCTTGTTGTTGTCTAAACACAAAAGAAACTATGCTGAAAGAAATCCAAAAGTTGCAATAAAGTAAATCTAAATCAAATTACATCAACTTGTCTTCTGATCCCTCATCATTAGTCCGGCTATGATTTTCGGAAGTAACCATAAACAACTTGAGTAACTGATATCTAACTTGTAGAAAGTAAACTAATATCAAACCACACATTCATAATTCAATCCCTCACCATCAGTCCAGCTGTGGCTTTCGGAGGTAATTGAAGATGTCATGCACAATTTAATATTTCTAACTTGCAGAAAGGAAACTAATATCAAACTACACATCCATAATTCAATCCCTCACCATCAGTCCAGCTGTGGCTTTCGGAGGTAACTGAAAATGACATGAGCAATTTAATATATCTAACTTCCAGAAAGTAAACTAATATCAAACTACACACTCATACTTCAATCCCTCACCATCAGTCCAGCTGTGGCTTTCGGAGGTAACTGAAAATGACATGAGCAATTTAATATATCTAAATCTAACTACTGAAGCAAATGTGCAAGACTGAAATAAACAAAGCAATATTGGAATTAAACAAAAACTAAGAAAAAATAAATTAACAGCAGAACAATATTGATTCCATGTCATTAGTCAAAAGATATGCAAATGCCCGGGCTGCCATGAAAAATTATGCTAAAAGCTATGATTTCAGAAAGCAATCTAAGTAAGGAAATATGAAAAAACAGAATTGAAAGCAACTTATCTAGAAAACATGTAAAAGCCTCTTTGGATAGCAGGGGCCCTCTGCTACCAATTTGGTGAAGTCCTTCAGCTCCTTAAAATTGTAAGCAAAACAACATCAAAGAACTAAATTTCTTTATTAAAAAGAACTCACAAATCTACATCCCATTCCATCTTGAACTTAGTTACAAATCTACTTCCTCATTACTTTCTCATTACTTTCTCATTACCTATGATAGGAGAAAGCTTCTCCTATTTATACAAAATATGAGGAGACATCTCATTAATGGGAGTCCATGAATCTCTCCCTCCATCTCTAGAGTTACAATCAAAATAGGAAATGATAAGACACATGTCTTTCTAGAGTTTCAACACAACTTGAGGAATGAGACACATATCCTATTAGAGTTTCAATACAACAAGGAAGTGAGACACATATCCTCTTGATCCCATAATCTTCTCCAACCAAATTCGAATTTGGTCTTAGAGTGCCACATAAGGGTCTTCTAGAAGTCTCCTTTTGACCTACACATGTCGCAAAACTCATAACACATATATAGATATATGAAACTATGTTATTTCTCTAGTTTCTAATCATAAATTCACTTAAAATACATAAAATAAATAACTTTGGAAGACAAGGATCCTAACCCATATATTTATGAAAATGGTTACTTGATGTAGGGTTTTAGGTCAAATGGTTATGAAATAAGAGCTAAATGTTTATGACATAATGGAAATATGTATGAATATGGAAGACATTTTTGAGACTCAACATACCCCCCAACTGAAGTTGTTGCATGTCCTCATGCAACTATTGCAATGATTCATTTGTCCATGCGTTGATCTTTTATGAGTTTTGACTCATATAGATTCATTCCAAACTTTGCTTCTTGATATTTTCCTTTTTGGCAAAGTATAATACATTTGATTGCAACATTTTTTTTTTTTTCAATGGTTGGTTCTTGTATGACAACCATTTTTTTTTTGTTTTTTTGGAAGCATTGGTTCTTGTGTAACAATGCTTTATTTTCTTTGTTGCATCAAAGTTCATGAAAACATTTAGAATCAATTACTTCATCAATGAATTGATCATTTGCAAGGCATATAATCTTTTGGATCATGTTGAAACAATAGTTGGTTGGGAAGTATATGTGGATGGAAATGAAATGAAAATGTGTGATAGTGTATGACATGTGGATATGAAATGATATCCCTTCCCCCCCAACTAAAGATATGACAATGTGAAAAAGGGAGTGAGGAATTTTTCCAAAGTTACAATTTTAGCATTCTAATGAATTACATGACTAAAAATTAGAAAACAACATACCTTAACTTACCTTAAATGTGGATGAGTTGTGTATGTGTGGTGGCTGCAAAATTCTGATCATATTCTTCTTCAAGTGGCTGAACAAGAGGAGTCATGGATAAAGAGATAAGATGACTTTTATTGCTTCTACTAAAACTTGCTGAATCTGCTCCAAAATGCTAAAAATAATAGTCTTCATGTCTTCAAAACTCATTGGCATAATTCCTACTATGTGAAAAGATGTTCTGATGTCGAACATAGTAGGAAATTGTTGACTTAGTGGCCATTAATGGATGCCACTAGTCAACACGAGAACTCTCACTATTGATGACAATGAGAATCAAGATGCCCAAACACATCTTACTAGGTACGAATGATTTCGCTGATGTCGAGTCACCTAGAAGATCTGACGAACAAGAGACATTAATGTATTCCCATTGTTTGTCAGCATGAGAACTTGCCATTAAGGCATGCAAGCCTCAAGGTGTTTTTACAAAGAACTTAGACTCAAAGGACTATGGACTCAATAATTTTCATTGCAGCAGGGCTTATTTGCGGAATGAAAATGACAAGAAATGGAAGATGGAAATGGAAGATGAAAATGGAAATGGACAATAAGCATGTGAATGAGAAATGACAATGGGCAATAAGCATGTGAATGAGCCTCTTGCTTTTATTTGTGGTTATGAATGGACAAAAAGAAATGGAAAGTGGATGTGAATGTAAATGGAAAATATGAAGTGAAATGAGGTGAATGGTTTATTATGAGGTATGGATGTGATGGAGACAATAGTATCCGAAAGTTTTTCAAGTGTTTGGATCTGATTTTGCATCAGCATATTTCCTCCTCTTTGTTGCTGATCATCCTCTTATGAAACAAATTGGTCTCTTAAAGAGACACCATTCTCTTGTAGTCATTTGTCCTTCCTCCTGGAACCTGCAAAAAAAACTAATACTTCTTCTGCAATGGAATGTAAGATTATCAAAGGAGAGAGGTGATCAATCTCTCCAGTTATGATATTTACACACAAAACTAAGAATTTGTATTAATGAAACAAGTTCTCAAAGGAAAAATCAAAAGAATTTATACCTGTTTTGGAATTAGTGCCTCAAATTGAATGTAGCTTCTTTTCAGCAATTTATTTCATTATTTGCCATTTCAAACTTTAATGATGTATTTCTCATTGTATAGATCTTGTTGAGACCTTTCCAACGATACTTAAATCATCAAAATCTGATTTTGTATGAGAAAGTTAGGCTGATTTGAACAATGAGGTTTTTCAGCTGCGGAATTGCAGAACAGCTGCGGAATTGGACTTCAGCTGCGGAATTGGAGAACAGCTGCAGAATTAGACTTTAGCTGCGGAATTGAAGAACAGCTGCGGAATTGGACTTCAGCTGCAGAATGTTGACAGTTTCTGTAGCTAAAAATCTTGAATAAAAAGTTAGCCATTCATCATTCATCATCAGTTCAAATTTAATCAATACCTTCAGAAAAAGTGAGCAAATAACTTATTCATTTCATTGATTCAAAATTACTGATTTTTTTCTTTTTTTTCTTTTTAACAACAAAAGAGAAATGCAATTTTTTAAATTACAAAAAAAATGATGCTAAATAAAGCAAACTCAGATACATTGACCAATCGTGACCTTGCAATGACCATAGAATGGTAAGTGAAGATCACATAAGATGAAAAATAATATATTGGTAAGCATTGAAGAACATAAAAGGCATGATTGTTATTTCAAAATATAATATTTCATCTCTTCAAAATTTATTTTTGTATCTGTTTGATCCTTGAGGACTATCACAATCAGTAACAATTCAGGACCACCCCCTCAGTTGGAATTCCAATTGCAGCAGTTGCCATTACAGACACGTTCAATCTCAATTGAGCTTACCTTTATGCTACTAAGGTTCATTGTGCCATCTGCACGACCATGTGCTTGATAATATCCTCCTGTAGTTTGCTCAATTCATCCCCATGCCCTCTTAATGTCTTTCCATAGTGATGTGTCACCCCTTTGAAATAAACATCATAATGGTTGGTGTTTAATAATGTCATTGAAGCACCAAAAATTGCTAGGCAGATGATAAATGAGATGTGAAATCCAACATTCAGAAAACGAAATTGAATTAAATTCAAAAATGAGTGGAATGTGCATTGAATGCCATGATAAGAGTTTGATTTTGATTAGAATTCATCTTCCTAGAAATCATGAAACCGAATTATCAATGCAGAGTGCCGTTTTCAAATTCTTCACTCAGAAAAAATCGTTTTTCCTCACGCGGCAGGCAAAAATGGCCTTCAAAGAACCGAGAATTTCTCCCATATCTCCACGAATTTCTTAAAACGGTTTCTGGGTTATCTAATTGACCATGTTGGCGAAAACACCCATGTTTTATTTTTTCTAAATTCATCTCCAATCGATCAGAAAACGTGTTTGAAAATGACGTGTCAATAACAGTTTGCGTTTTTCTGGGTTCTGCCTCAGCAACAAAAATCGTTTTCTTCAGAACGTGGTTCAAAATTGCGTTTCATGTGCATCTTGTTTTCATCCCTGGACTGTTCAGAATCACAATCTCCCTTTTCATCTACAGGAATGGAAGAAAAATGCTCTGTCATTGCTATTTGACAGCGTATTACAGTGAACAGTATACCAAGAAGGCCGCTCTTTCATTTGTACAATCGCACGTCTGCTGCTATGATCAGAATCAAAATATTCACCTGGATTGCTGGTTCAAAATTTACAGCAGTGCCATAAGCAGCAGGCATCAAATTGCTCATCTCTGAATGATTGTGACTACAGAACTCACAAGAGCACGATTTCTGCAAAGTTTGGTTTAAATTGTTATTCTCAGAAAATTGGATTGTGCATGCATTTGAATTGTTTTGAAATGGGGCGCTAGGTTTGAATTGAATTGTTTTGCATGCATTTGAATTGTCATATCTGATTTGCCTCTTTGAATAGATGGAGTTACGAGCCTGTGCAAAGGTTCTCAACGTGGAGAAACTTTGGTGTTTGTTTTATTGAAAAAAAAATGCCATGGCTATTTCATGGATTTTTGTTTATTGATTTGATTTGTTGTTGTTTTGTTTTTGTTGTTTTTTTTTTATTTGTTTTGTTAATAAAACTATATATGTTATATTTCAAGAATTAAAAATATACATATATGTTTTACTAAACAAAATGATTATTATTATTATTATTATTATTTTTTTTTTTAAATTGTTTTGTTAATAAAATTACACATGTTAAATTTTGGAAAATTAAAAATATACGTATGTAATTTACTAAACAAAAACAATTTATTGATTTTTTTTTTTTTTTAATTATTTGTTATTAAAATTATATATATATTTTCAAAAATAAAAATATACATATATATCTTAGTAACAAAACAATTTAAATTTTTTTTTTAAATTTTTTTAATTTTTTAATTTTCATTTTTTTTTTAATTGATTTGTTTAATAAAATTATGTATGTGATATTTTCAAAAATTTAAAAATACACATATATATTCATTAAACAAAACAGTTTATTGAAATCAAAGTTTTTCATGAAAACAATTTTTTTTTTTAAAATTGTTGAATCAATTGAAATGATGAAGTTTTATTTTGTCTCTTTTTTTTTTTTTCTTTTTCACATAACAATTCTTTTTCTGATCCTCCAGATCACACAAAGTGCAAGAGGAGAGCATACTCAAGAATTATTAAAAAATTTTTTTTACATAACAATCCTTTTTCTGATCCTCCAGATCACACAAAGTGCAGGAGGAGAGCATACTCAAGAATTATTAATTTTTTTTTTAGATGTAAGAAATAAGGCTACCTAGTTACCCTTCCCCGACAACGGCGCCAAAATGTTTGGTCAATTTAGTGTGTCCTAAATTGCTAACATAAATTATCAACCAGGGATTCGTAAACTGACGAAGTGTGGCGCACTATATGTGCAAGATAACATATCTCTTACTTTTTGTCGTTTTTGGATTTTTATTGATCTTGGTTGATTTCCTAATGTGAGATGGAAATTTTAAAAGACAAGTATGGTTATGAATATTCAAGGCAATGATGTCCTTTATAATGATTTACCAACTTGAAACTGAAAAAGGAATTTGAAACATACAATGACAACTTGAAAGGAAATGAAAATGTGCTACTAAAATGAAAAAGGTGCTGCTAATCTAATAAATCCAAACAGTGAACTAGTAAGCATGAAACCAAACTATTCTTGCTGCTGTCTAAACACAAAAGAAACTATGCTGAAAGAAATCCAAAAGTTGCAATAAAGTAAATCTAAATCAAATTACATCAACTTGTCTTCTGATCCCTCATCATTAGTCCAGCTATTATTTTCGGAAGTAACCATAAACAACTTGAGTAACTGATATCTAACTTGCAGAAAGTAAACTAATATCAAACTACACATTCATAATTCAATCCCTCACCATCAGTCCAGCTGTGGCTTTCGGAGGTAACTGAAGATGTCATGCACAATTTAATATTTCTAACTTGCATAAAGGAAACTAATATCAAACTACACATTTCATAATACAATCCCTCACCATCAGTCCAGCTGTGGCTTTCGGAGGCAACTGAAGATGTTATGAGCAGTTTAATATATCTAAATTTGCAGAAAGAAAACTAATATCAAACTACACATTTCATAATACAATCCCTCACCATCAGTCCAGCTATGGCTTTCGGAGGTAACTGAAAATGACATGAGCAATTTAATATATCTAAATATAACTACTGAAGCAAATGTGCAAGACTGAAATAAACAAAGCAATACCGGAATTAAACAAAAACTAAGAAAAAATAAATTAACAGCAAAACAATATTGATTCCATGTCATTAGTCAAAAGATATGCAAATGCCCGGGCTGCCATGAAAAATTATGCTAAAAGCTATGATTTCAGAAAGCAATCTAAGTAAGGAAATATGACAAAACATAATTGAAAGCAACTTATCTAGAAAACATGTAAAAGCCTCCTTGGATAGCAGGGGCCCTCTGCTACCAATTTGGTGAAGTCCTTCAGCTCCTTAAAATTGTAAGCAAAACAACATCAAAGAACTGAATTTCTCTATTAAAAAGAACTCACAAATCTACATCCCATTCCATCTTGAACTTAGTTACAAATCTACTTCCTCATTACTTTCTCATTACTTTCTCATTACCTATGATAGGAGAAAGCTTCTCCTATTTATACAAAATATGAGGAGACATCTCATTAATGGGAGCCCATGAATCTCTCCCTCCATCTCTAGAGTTACAATAAAAATAGGAAATGATAAGACACATGTATTTCTAGAGTTTCAACACAACTTGAGGAATGAGACACATATCCTCTTAGAGTTTCAATACAACAAGGAAGTGAGACACATATCCTCTTGATCCCATAATCTTCTCCAACCAAATTCGAATTTGGTCTTAGAGTGCCACATAAGGTTCTTCTAGAAGTCTCCTTTTGACCTACACATGTCACAAAACTCATAACACATATATAGATATATGAAACTATGTTAATTCTCTAGTTTCTAATCATAAATTCACTTAAAATACATAAAATAAATCACTTTGGAAAACAAGGATCCTAACCCATATATTTATGAAAATGGTTACTTGATGTAGGGTTTTAGGTCAAATGGTTATGAAATAAGAGCTAAATGGTTATGACATAATGGAAATATGTATGAATATGGAAGACATTTTTGAGACTCAACAGTAAGTGATCGAGATTCTTGATTTGTTGGGAATTTTTGGTCAAAGTTATAGGACATGATGGATACAAATTTGAATAAAAGTACAAAATTTCGTCTGCAAACATATGGTCAAACAGAGGTGGTAAATAAAATTTTTATTCATATTCTAAGAGGCTATTGCAGCAAACATCCCAATTTGTGGAACAAACAGTTACACTACATACAACATGCATACAACTGGGCAAAACATTCTTCCACAAATACATTGCCATTTGAGGCATGTTTTGGTTACTTGACAAGATCACCATTGGAATTTATCTTTGAGAAAGATGTTGCTATAGATGGACATAGTGACATAGATAAAGCAAGAAAGTTCATTGAGAACATTCAGTTGGTACATCACACAGTGCAAGAGCAACTTGAAAAGAGTCAAAGCAGCTACAAGGCAAGGCGTGACAAACATCAAGTTGATCACAAATTCCAAGTTGGTGATGAAGTTTGGTTATACATAAGAAAATAAAGATTGCAAGGGGAAGGTAAAAAGCTCAAACCAAACCATTATGTCCACTTAAAATTCTGGAAAATATTGGTACAAATGCATTCAAGCTAGATTTGCCTCCTTATATGCAAATTTATTCTGTCGTTAATGTTGAGAATTTGATATTGTTTGAGCCTAATTTGATTGATGATCAAGGAGAGAATGTTCAAATAGCATAAATAGATAATTTCTTTCCATAATATCTTGATGAGATTCAACAAGATCTCATACTTGACAAAACAATCAGAACTTCAAGAAGAGAGAATGTTGAATACCTTAGAGTTGGAGTCAAAGGTCAAAATCCTTCAAAGGAAAACTGGTTGGAGATTGGAAAATTGAGGGAGTTGTACCCTCACCTGCTGAAAAAGTGATAGGATCCTTTGGGGTCTAAAAGACTTCAAGTGGGGAGGTGTAGAAATTTGAATAACTGAGATATTATTCACCAAGATTCTCCTGATCTCACACTATTTTAGCTTCATGCATAATATAGAATCTATTCTACCATTGATCATCACATGCGGAAATAAAATCAATTGCATGCATACATTAAAACCACAAACAATCACACATATGAACACAGTATTTAATGGGAAAGCTTAAAGTTGAAAACCCCAACTATCTGTATATTATATTTCATGGAGATCATGTACCAATCATATTACAAAATCTCTTCACAAGCTCTCATGCACAACCTCAATTGCTACACACTATCAAGCTAGATCTAGCAAAACACATGCTCCAATATTTTGCCACTTGATAGCCAGCCTCTATTACATAATTAGTGCTATGGGATGGCTTCATTAAATAGATAAACCACCTAGCTTGAACTGTGCAATCCTCATGGGCTACTCCACCTATCTGTGTGTTGCAAATAGCAACAGTATAGTCACAACTGATAGTTAACCTGCTCTTTCACCTATTTCTGCACTGGTCTCCACTGAAACTATCCATGCACTGAAGTTAACTAATGCATTCTTTAGTTGATTAATGAGTTTATAATTAGTGAATTAATTAATAATTAATTCACACCACTCTCACTAATTGTATCAATCAGTTAAACTAGATACAAATAGCTCAACTATGTTTAGATTAGTTAAACTGAACACAACTCCATTAACTTCCTCAATCAACTCCACCAAACTCTTTCACATGAGTTCTAACTGAAGTATCCATGCAATAGCTCCACTTAACCCTCAGGAATAGCATAATTCCTTCTGTCAGCTCCTGTGCCACATCTGTGCACTTAACTGAAGTGCTCCAAGAGAATAAGATAATGTTTATAGTCCAAATATTATTAAGAGCGAATAATATTCGACATATCTATTTTTAGACTGGCAATCTAAAAATAGATTCCGCCCAATATGTCTAAAAATAGAAGTCCATCTATTTTTTCCGACTTGACCAACCATCCACAAATAGCATCCTGCGACTCATAGAACATGATCCATATGTCTAAAAATAGACTTTGCGCCAAAAATAGCCTGCGGGCCCACTTAGTGAAGGCGACTTCTTTCCACTAAGCTCATCATCTTGTTGCAATCTCAACACTCCCTCTCAACAAGATAAGGATTATCTGCCACCCCTATCCTACCTTTGTGGTATTCGAATTTTCTCCTGGTGAGCGCCTTCGTCAAGATATCAGCATCCTGATCCTCCGTGGGAATGTATGAAAGTAACATGATTCTCCGCTGCACACAATCTCTGATATGATGGTACCTGATGTCGATGTGTTTAGATCTATCATGAAATACTGGATTAGCCGAGAGTTTAATGCAACTCTGGTTATCACAGTAAATCACTGTAGGCTCCAAATGCAACCCGAACAACCCAACCAAGATCTTCCTCATCCATATAGCCTCGCATGCAGCCAAACTCGCTACCATATACTCGGCCTCTGCTGAATTGAGTGCCACGGATCTCTGCTTCCTGTTGTACCAAGAAACTGTTGTCGACCCGATACTGAAAATCCCTCCAGATGTGCTCTTTCTTTCCGTTGGGCTCCCTACCCAATATGCATCCGTGAAGCCACATAGCTTCACCTCATCCGACTGTCTGTACCACAATCCATATCCTGATCTGCCTCTGAGATATCTCAATACATGCTTGCCTGCCTTCCAGAAGAGCTTGGTTGGCTTAACCATAGCTTGTGAAAGTTGGTTAACAGCATAGCATATGTGGGGTCGTGTATTGACCAGATACATAAGCGACCCCACCAACTGTCGATAAACAGTGGCATCCACAACCTCCGCCGAAGTAGCATCCTCCTTCCTCCAACCACCAGGAAGAGGAGTATCAACAGGCTTGTAACCATGCATGTTGAACTTCTCTAGTATCTCCCGGGCATACTTACCCTGAGAAACAAACAATCCATCACTGCACTGCCAAATTTCCAATCTTAGGAAATAATGAAGGAGGCCCAAGTCCTTCATCTCAAACTTTTTTTCAAGATCCTCCTTGCATGAGAGTATCAACAGCTCATCACCTGTCAAAATCAAATCATCTACATAAAGTACAATGATCAGCAACTTACCCTCCACCACAATTTGGTATAGGTTTGGATCCGCCTCACTCTTGGAGAATCCAAGTCCGGTGAAATAACTGTCTATCCGTGTGTACCAAGCACAAGGTGCTTGTTTCAACCCATACAACGCTCTCTTGAGCCTGCACACATGCGAATCGCTGCTGAAGATCTCGAAACCTTCAGGCTGCTCTATGTACACCTCCTCCTCAATGACTTCGTTGAGGAACGCAGTCTTCACATCCTGTTGTGGAGGTAAATCCCCTCTGCGGACAGAGGCGATCCCTACTAGCCCAGACCGGGTCTAGCAACAATCTTTCACGCTATAGTGCAGGTTCCTAATTGCAAATAAACCAACTAGTGATGAAGGCTTACCTGGAATCCAACACTGTCTCCTATAGAGAAAGTAGCGCTCCTGTCCCTTAGCTCTGGAAGATCACAATCCTCACGATCTCTGTGATCGGACACCTGCACACGTAAGAAACAAAACACATGCAAGCATAAAATCCAGTGTATGCAAATATATGTCAGTCAGAGAAGACATAACTCAACGTCATAATCGAAAACAAGAGTGGAACCATAACCAATAGTAGCTTATCATTAATCAATCAAAGAAGAATAAAACCATAGCTCTGACGCTGAATTCTCCTTCGGAGGGTCGCCAGCGGAACACGTCTCGAAGAAGCCTGTCAGGGATGGGATAAACCTCTCTCTCCGGATGTCTCGACAATAATCTCCTTGCTTGGATTTGGCCTTAAGGGAATGAATCAAGGCTCTTGCAGCATAAGGCTCTGATGGCTCTTGGGAACTTGGAGAGTATCTTGCAAATTAGATGAGCAAGATTTTATAGATGGAGGAAGGGGAGTTGGGATCCCTATAATCATGGGATTCGCCCTATCCTCAAGGAAGCTTCCATGAGAGATGGCAAACCACTTACTCTACATGGAGATATGGAGCCAAACCTCCCAACTCAAATTAGATACCAGTTTCTGGATCAGTTAGGACGAAACTTCCACCATTTATTTTTAAAAAACACTCCTTAAAATGGCTGGCGCGAGTGCGACTCTGGGACAGAGCGCCAATTGGCGTGCCCTCTTTGAAGGATTCCCCCCATTGGCGCGGGTACTGAACTGGCTACCCACGCCAATGCAAAAAGGGGTGTTTTTAGGGTTTTTTACAAGGAGTTGTCTTCAGGGAAATGAAAGTACATGTTCAGGGGAATGCCATGAAAGTGTTTTCAAGTTATGTCACTATTCACATGTCATGGAATAAGCCCTCCAATTGTGCAGGATGGGGAATTGCAGGGACGGTGACAAATTGCTGTGTAACAGATGCCCCCTAAAGCATGAGGTCCGAGAGAGAGAGAGGGGTGAAATGCTTTACGAGAACGTGTCCAACTGAAAACACCGCCATCGGAAAACCTGCGTAGAGAAATACAACTGATATCTCAAATACATGATATATACGTGGTATGGGCGTAGCCATCCATAACAGAGTATGTAATAATTTAGATCCAAGGTATGGACGCAGCCATCCAGTGAGGATCGGTAAATAGACTCAGGTATGGTCGCAACCATCCAATCAGCGAGTCATGTAACTAATCATAATAATCCACAAAATCACAGTCTGGATTATAATAGACAGAATCTAGGGTCTTGCACTCCATCTTGACTCAAACAAAGTACAAGTTCAAGCATGCGAATATGTGAGCTGAAGTCGAACATGCAAGAAAATCGTCTGATTACCAGCCAATGATGAAAGTTGTTAATAGACGCGAGAGGTACCACCATTAATGCCAATGGTCCTCAAGGTACTACAGGTACAATCTACGGCATGTGAACAATGAGCTGACGTCGAACACCCGTAGAATCAATCGATCGGAGGCCAATTATGAAAACCTCACGTCGAATGCGAAGAAACTGCCATTGAGGCATGCAGGCTCCAAGGTAACAGAAGGGAGTCTCTAGATCACCTTCCTGGATAATGCGCTGAAGTCGATAAGAAGTGACCTTGATCAAAGGCGGGCCATAGTGTTTCCCACATCATTGACATGAGACAGAGGAACATAATGTCTTTGTGAATTAGGATCAGATGAGAATTAGAGGAAGGTTGATACTTGCAGAGGTCAACTTCTCTTGAACATATAAATGGCACGACAGTGAGCTTGGCAGTATTTGACATCAACGGATCAGAGGTCATGGTGACGAGGCAAAGAGCAGATGAGAGGTCAAAAGGGATTACCCAAACCCACGGAAGCAAGTGAACAAACGAGATGAGATGTCCCCAACCCGACACGAATACAGACAAGTGCCATGTTCAAGAGCGACATACTGCCGACACGACAATGATTGTGGTTCCATTTCCCCCCACCATTTCTGGCGAGTACCCCAATTATTTTTGATAACAAGCCTGAAGGGGATAGCATATGCTTGTAATATAAGTTCGTCCTTCGGACGAATCCATCCTAGTACATTTAAAGAGCCCTAGGAAGAAGCGAGTCGAATAACGTCATTACGACTGAATCCAATGTCATCAGGGTTTAACGAGTCTGACAAAGGAAGAACTCGGCGTCTTTTCATGTTTAGAGAGTTTGAAAAGATAGTGGAAAAGTAAACTCCAACAGTCCCTTTTTGTAAATAGTTCCTCAGATCCAAAAAGGTAGAAAACTATGTCTGAGAAAACCTCCTAGTCGCGATAGGCTAGGGTATTCCTTTTTCGTAAATAATCCATCCCAGCCCAAAAAGGGGGTAAACGTATACTGGGTAAATGTCGTTTCGGGGCCACTTTAACGAGATCGAAACGACAAGGGCCTCGACAATATTTTCATGTTTAGAGAGTCAGAAAAGAGCTGAAAGATGACTCCAAAATGACTTTTCGTGTATTTACTGAGTCCGAAAAAGTATAAAATACAACTCGTGTCACCGTAGAAACCTGTTGTTGCACATAAAGGCAAGCGTAAAATCCATTTTCGACAGAAATATATCAAAATATTAATAAAAAATGACTTTTAAAACCTAAATATATTTCAAAAAGTTATAAATAAGTCTCAAATGGTAAAAACAAAATTACTTTTACTATTTACCCCATTGGAGAGCAACAATGGTCCATTTTGTGTGCGAACTTATGACGGCGAATACGACTGGTCCGGGCTATCATTCAGTTCCTTGTTTGTTCCAGGTAATAGGCGTTTCCTTAAGCTCCATTTCAATCCATTTTTTATACATTTTTATTATGTATTAGACTTCTGGGTGAGCCATTTTGAATTTTTAGGGCTCGCTCCATTGGCGCGGGTATCAGGCACGGATCCACACTAATGGACATTTCTTCACAAAGAGGTCGCGCCAACTGGCGTGACTGTTAGGAAAACAGTCGCGCCAATGGCGCAACGCAATTTTCCACTCAAATTTTTTAAAATATGAGCTACCTATGTGGATTTTCAAATGTTCCAGAGATCTAACAATGTATTTTTGATTGTGTTGATGCAGATATAAAGGAAAAAATGGTTATTGAATGGAAGGAAAGGGAACACGAAGAGGAGGATGAAATGGCCATGGAGAATGAGGCCTGCATGACTGCACTTAAGAACTACGGACTTAAGAAATTCTTCCTCACACCGTGTTTATGAGATCAGCTAGAGCTACTACAATACTTGGTCAGTATATGGGACGAAAATGAAGAAGTTTTCAAACTTCGGGACCAAGTACTGGAACTGGAGGTTTCCGATGTATATTTCATAACCGGACTGTCGCGCAGAGGTCCGGTGCCCATCCTGACGGGCAAAATACCATCTAGGGAAAATATGGAGCAGGTAATGGCAAGGGTGTGCCCAAGGGCATGAACCAGATCAGGAAGCGGGAAAGTGGACATCCACACTGTCCAGGATCTAGCACTGAGAGTAGTGCTACACACCATCACACGAGCTGCAGGATCACAAGCTCCACACGAGGCAACCAAGGCCCAACTCCTGCTAGCCGCTGAGAGTATGAATCCAACACTGTTTGATTGGGCTACTGCAGTGACCACAAATATCAAGAGGCAACTCACAAAGTGCAAGCAAGTCAAACTGAAACAGTTTGGCTACGGTTCCATTTTGGTATCGTTCATCCTGGAACGACTACCTATCTTTCAGGGCCAAGGGGCCATAGTCGCTGAGCTGATACCAAGAGAGCCAAGGATGGCTTGCTGGGCAGCACTTATGCCCAGATCAGGAGGAGGCCAACAGATGTCCTGGAGGCCGGATTTTTTTGGATGGTTACGGCGTCAGTTGATCATAGTCGAGGATTGGCCCTATGCCAGGACCGATTTCACTGGAGACCCATATCTGCCACTTCCAGAGGGGGATGAATGGGACGAGGAGTTGGGTATGACCTCTCTTTTTGATTTTTATGTTTTATGATTTTTTTTTTGGTAATACATGTCTGTTCTAACACTAGTTTTATATGTATGAAGACGTCAGCCCAGAGAGACCTGTCGGTATGTCTCCCATTGCACGGAGAACTCAGCCCGCAGCTGACCCTCAGGAGGAGGGTGCCAAGGGGGGAGAGTTAATCCAGAACCTTGAGGGGATCGCCTAGGGGATTCCAGACTACGCCCGGCTGGCAGATGTCCCGATGGCGTACCAGAGACACACGGTGGGAGTGCCTAGTCGCCTCCACCGACTCTTGAGATGCTTAGTGCGCGCAGTAGCATGTTACCATGAGCACCATGCGAATTAGACACCTAGGGCTTCTTTCATGCATATTTTGAGAGAAAAGTCGTCTCCTGATGTATTAAGACGAACATGTATATTTTTGATTTTATGTGATGCACACTATGTAAACATTTTGACACACACACACACACACACACACACACACACATATATATATACATACCTATTTCTGGATGGATCTTCTTACATGTGATGATGTTTTATAAGTTGCGCAGATGTCTATCTAGAACCAAATTAGCTACTGCATCTGTTAATGTATTCATATGTCTGGGTATGTGCTGATATGTGATATAATCAAAATTTCTCTCCAGCAGACGAATACACAAATACAGACGTAAAATGGATGGATTTCTTACTGAATAATGCCTGTTAAGCTGTAATACTACAAGTTGTGAGTCTAGATACACAAGTAATTCACGAATGCCGAGGTCCACAGCCTTGATTAATAATTCCATACAACACTATATTCCATGATATTATTTGTAGCAGGACCTAGACACACACCTTGCAGGTTAACCAACTCACCAGCAGGATCATAGATTACCTAGGCCACTGAAGACAGATTCCTGGTACTGCGGGAGGCACCATCCGCGAAACCCACAAATGGACTAACGGAAATCTTCACAATCAGGAAGACCCAATCAACAGAAAGACGCTTACATCGCACACCACACCACACATGCACACAAATGAATATACACACCTATGTACACACACCACACAAAAAATAACTTCAAGCGTAGTATTTCTTAAGGTACAGCCCATTCCTAGGCTACGCCAGTGGAACTCCTTCATAATCAATGAGCTCATAAGCCCCATTCTTCAATACTCGTTTTACTATATAGGGCCCATGCCACATGGGCTGGAGCTTTTCTGCCCCGAGTTTGTCATTCTCTTAGTCATATAGGAGGACAAGGTCCCCTTCAACAATGGAACGTGGAGAGACTAATTGATCAAAGTGTGCTTTGACCCGCTTTTTCTGTGCTTCAAGGACTAAAGCAGCCAAGCGGCGGGTTTCATCCAACCGTTCCAGATACAAGAGACGCTCTTCTTCAGGAGAAGTATCGGGAAAAAATTCCACAGCTAGCTTTAAGGAAGGAATTTCACACTCAACCGGAAGAGTTGCTTCCAGACCATACACCAATTGGAATGGTGTGAATCCGGTTGCACTCTTTGCTGACGTCCAGTATGCCCATAGAGCTGAGAACAATTGGAGTTGCCAATTGGACTTATGAATTCCAACTGTTCGTTGAAGCATTGTGACCAAAACCTTGTTAACAACCTCAACTTGGCCATTTTCCTGGGGGTAATATGGCGTTGAGCTATTGTGTCGTAAGCCCAATATTGATGTCAGCTCGGCCATCATGTAGTCTCAAAAGTGAGTACCATGATTGGTAACAATGGCCTGAGGGACCCCGAAACGTGTAATGATATGGTTGAAGATAAATTGGGCAGCTGTCTTACCATCGGCGGCTAGTGTAGGCATCGCTTCGGCCCACTTAGTAAAGTAGTCGACAGCGACGATTATATATGCATGCCCCCCGGCCGAATGAGGGTTACACGTCATGAAATCTATGCCCCATTTTGCGAAAGGGCCGACGGTAATGACAGGATGCAGAGGGAGGGGTGGCGCGCACATCTTGTGTTGAAAAACTTGGCACGCATGACATTTGCGAACTGCAACATTACAGTCTTTAAATATTGATGGCCAGAAGTAACCCGCACGCAGAATCTTTTGGGCGGTGGCATATCCAGACATGTGACTGCCACAGGCGCCACTGTGACAGTCGCCAATCTGAGTCGCCAAATTTTTGTGGAGGTAAATCCCCTCTGCGGACAGAGGCGATCCCTACTAGCCCAGACCAGGTCTAGCAACAATCGTTCACACTATAGTTCAGGTTCCTAATTGCAAATAAACCAACTAGCGATGAAGGCTTACCTGGAATCCAACGCTGTCACCTATAGAGAAAGTAGCGCTCCCATCCCTTAGCTCTGGCAGATCACAATCCTCACGATCTCCGTGATCAGACACCTGCACACGCAAGAAACAAAACACATGCAAGAGTAAAATCCAGTGTATGCAACTATATGTCAGTCAAAGATCATAACTCAACATCATAATCGACAACAAGAGTGGAACCATAACCAATGGTCGCTTATCATTAATCAATCAAAGAAGAATACAACCATAGCTCTGACGTTGAATTCTCCTTCGGAGGGTCGCCAACGGAACACGTCTCAAAGAAGCCTGTTGGGGATGGGACAAACCTCTCTCTCTGGATGTCTAGACAATAATCTCCTTGCTTGGATTTGGCCTTAAGGGAATGAATCAAAGCTCTTGCAGCATAAGGCTCTGATGGCTCTTGGGAACTTGGAGACTAGCTTGCAAATGATATGAGCAAGCTTTTATAGATGGAGGAAGAGGAGTTGGGATCCCTATAATCATGGGATTGGCCCTATCCTCAAGGAAGCTTCCATGAGAGGTGGAAAACCACTTCCTCTACATGGAGATCCGAAGCCAAACCTCCCAACTCAAATTAGATACCAGTTTCTGGATCAGTTAAGACGAAACTTCTGCCATTTATTTTTAAAAAACACTCCTTAAAATGGCTGGTGCGAGTGCGACTCTGGGACAGAACGCCAATTTGCGCGCCCTATTTGAAGGATTTCCCCCATTGGCGTGGGTACTGAACTGGCTACCCGCGCCAATGCAAAAAGGGGTGTTTTTAGGGTTTTTTACAAGGAGTTGTCTTCGGGGAAATGAAATTACATGTTCAGGGGAATGCCATGAAAGTGTTTTCAAGTTATGTCACTGCTCACAAGTCACGAAATAATCCCTCCAATTGTGTGGGATGGGGAATTGCAGAGACGGTGACAAATTGCTGTGTAACACATCCATATGATGAATGTGCCACCCCATCTACGCTGAGAGAGCAAGAATTGTCTGTATGGAAGAATACCTTGCGACAGGTGCAAAGGTCTCCTCATAATCGATCCCCTCTATCTGTGAAAAGCCTCGGGCAACAAATCTTTCCTTATACTTCTCCACACTCCTGTCAGCTACCTGCTTCACTTTGTAGATCCATCTCGAACCCACCACTGATTTCCCTTCCTTCTCTGACAATCTCCCATGCACTAGTTCTCGACAATCGAATCATACTTCTTCAACTACGGTATCTACTCCATGCGGGTCTCCTCCACAGCTCGAAAGAGGTGGCTCTGTCATGACACATTTGCTCGCAAGAGCCATGTATCCAGTGTACCGGTCCGGTGACTGTCTCTGTCTGCGCTATGCTGTAGGTGGTCCTACAACCTTCTCTGCATCTTGAGCCAGTCGCTCAGCTTCTGTAGTGCGCTTCCGCCCTCTGATGGTTGGCGCTGCATGAGTGGTCTCTTCCACTCCATGAACCTCATCTTGTGGCTGATCCACATCCTAAGACTCATCCTTAGGAACTAATAGCTCCTCCTCTGCATGCAAGTGTGGCTCCCTCTCAAGTGAACACTTCATGGCTTTCTCCTCCTGAAATTTGATATCCCGTCGCACAACAGTCTTGCGACTGTCTGGAAAATACACACGATAGTTGTGGGGCGTATCAGTGTACCCCAAAAATATCCCAACCTCCGTAGTCAGCTCCAGCTTCTTCCTGGAATTCTTCGTAACATGAATGTAAATAGTTACCAAAACTCAAATGGGAAATATCCTTATCAGAAAACGCCTGTACTCATGCCAAGTATCTTGTGACAACGGTTCGTCATATACCGAGTATTGCATGCCTCTCCGCCACAAGTGAATGGTAGGTCTCTGACTATGCAGCATCGCCCATGCAACACCCACGATCGTTCTGTTCTTTCGCTCCGCAACCCCATTCTGCTGTGGGTTATGAGGTGCTATGAGCTCTCTTCGAATTCCTTCTGCGCTGCAAAAGTCTTTGAATTCACCAGAGATGAATTCACCACCATCGTCGCTCCTAAGAGCCTTCACCTGCTTCCCCGATTCTTTCTCAACCAGTGCCTTGAACTCACAGAACTTTGAGTATGTCTCGCTCTTCTTCTGCATGAAGAAGATCCAGCACTTACGAGAAAAATCATCAACAAATATCACATAGTACATGTGCTTTGTTGTCGAAGCTACTGAGAAAGGTCCACACACGTCTCTGTGAATTCTCTCAAGGATTGTCGTGGCGCGACTATCCTTCTCGTGAAAGGTGGCTTTCAAAAAATTTCCCAAGGTACACCCCTTGCACTGATTTGACTGCGCAAGAGTACCCTTAGGAAGCCCAGTAGAAATCTGCTGCAGTATCTTCAAAGCTCCATGGTGAAGGTGGCCCAATCTCTGGTGCCACAACTCGCCATCATCCCGGCTCACCACTCCTTCTGCCTTGCCTGCCATTGCTGCGCAGCCATCTACCTGCAATTGATAAAGGTTCCTAACTCAAACCTTTATCCTCTGGGTCTCACCAGTTGCCTTACTGCGCAGGAAATCCTTTCCCTCGCTAAAGACAACATCATATCCCTTGTCTTCTAACATTGCCACAGAGATAAGATTCTTCTTCAATCTTGGAACATGCATCACTTCCTTCAATCTGAAGGGTTTACCAGACTCCCTCTCAAAGGAAATGGTACCGATACCGGTCGCACTGTATCTACCATCATCGCCCATCTCGATGTGCACTCCAAGATCTTTCTCATCCAGATCAGTAAACAAATCTTGATCTCCTGTCATGTGAAAAGACGCACCACTGTCCAGAAACCACACTGAACCCATCACACTTGAAACCAAGCATGCGATCAGTGAAAAATATAGCTCAAACTGCGAGGCTAAGGCCTCTCTAGCTGCAGATCCAGCAGCCTGCTTATTTTTCTTCTTCTGCGGACAATTTGTGGCATAATGTCCATGTTGGTGACAGTGAAAGCAATTCACCTTGGACATGTCCTGCTTCTTGCCTTTTGCACCAGATTGAGAAGCTTTCTTGCTCTTCCCCTTCTTTGCTTTGGCAACCAAAGAGAAATTCTCTTCATCAGAGTTCTTTGATGAAGATCCGTCCCTGGTACTCCGCCTTATCTCCTCTTGCATAAGATCCGACCAAAGTTGCTCCCATCCCAGCAATTCTCTCGACCATTGACAGAGTCCTGATAGGAATGCCAACTCTTCGGAAGCCCAAGGAGAGCCAAGCACACCAAGTCCTCATCATCAACAGTCACCCCCACACTTCCCGGCTCATCCCTGCATTGGGTGAACTTCGTGAGGTACTTGGGCATGCTGTCGCCTTTCTCCATCTTTATGTTTCTTAGTCTATCCTTGAGCGCCAACTTCCTCTGGTCGCTCTTGCTTTGGAATAAATCTGTCAAGGATTTCCACATCAAGAATGGAGAAGCCTTATCATGAAGGCTGGATACTATGTGATCCTTCACACCCTCCAATAGAATCCTTCGACACTTTGCTGTCTTCTTTTTCCATGCGTTAAGTATGGCAGCATCAGTAGAAGTAGGCTTTGGGACTTCAACATCTATGAACTCCTTCAACCCATTGTCATCTAGCACCACCTCCATCCTGTCATTCCATGCAATATAATTCGAGCTTCCCTCAAGGGCATACTCCAATCGCAATCCGTTGAAAGACATCTCAACTTTGACACCAAGAAAACACTGCTGCAAATTTGAATTCCACCAGCACAAAACTCAACCGCTTCAAAGTTTTGCAATTTCTCCAATGATCAATATCGCTATGATACCATGTAGAAATTTGAATAACTGAGATATTATTCACCGAGATTCTCCTGATCACACACTATTTTAGCTTCATGCATAATACAGAATCTCTTCTACCATTGATCATCACATGCGGAAATAAAATCATTTGCATGCATACATTAAAACCACAAACAATCACACATATGAACACAGTATTTAATGGGAAAGCTTAAAGCTGAAAACCCCAACTATCTGTATATTATATTTCATGGAGATCATGTAACAATCATAGTACAAAAGCTCCTCACAAGCTCTCATGCACACCCTCAATTTCTACACACTATCAAGCTAGATCTAGCAAAACACATGCTCCAATCTTTTGCCACTTGATAGCCAACCTCTATTGCGTAATTAATGCTATGGGATGGCTTCATTAAATAGATAAACCACCTGGCTTGAACTGCGCAATCCTCATGGGCTACTCCACCTATATGTGTGTTGCAAATAGCAACAGTATAGTCACAACTGATAGTTAACCTGCTCTTTCACCTATCTCTACACTGGTCTCCACTGAAACTGTCCATGCACTGAAGTTAACTGATGCATTCTTTAGTTGATTTATGAGTTTATAATTAGTGAATTAATTAATAATTAATCCACACCACTCTCACTAATTGTATCAATTAGTTAAACTGAATACAAATAGCTCAACTATGTTTAGATTAGTTAAATTGAATACAACTCCACTAACTTCCTCAATCAACTCCACCAAACTCTGTCACATTAGTTCTAACTGAAGTCTTCATGCAATAGCTCCACTTAACCCCTAGGAATAGCGTAATTCCTTTTATCATCTCCTGTGTCACATCTGTGCACTTAACTGAAGTGCTCCAAGAGAATAAGATAATGTTTAGAGTCCAAATATTATTAAGAGCTAATAATATTCGACATATCTATTTTTAGACTGGCAATGTAAAAATAGATTCCACCCAGTATGTCTAAAAATAGAAGTCCATATATTTTTTCCGACTTGACCAACCATCCACAAATAGCATCCTGCAACTCATAGAACATGATCCATATGTCTAAAAATAGACATAGTCTAAAAATAGACTTTGCACCAAAAATAGCTTGCGGTCTCACTTAGTGAAGGTGACTCCTTTCCACTAAGCTCATCATCTTTTTGCAATCTTAATAGGAGGAATGATCTAAGGCTCAATTTTTAGCTAAAGATTGAAACTGCTTGAAATTTCTTCGAACCTGGACCACCGGATAGATTTTGTCGCCAGGATTCTGGCACAACTCATTTCATCAAAATTCGAGTTTGTATGACTAAGTTATTGTCTGCTATTCGTTTTCCAAAACATTCAAAAAAGGAGAAGGACAGGTACAATGCTGATGTGGCAGGTACAATGAGCATTGTAAGAAATATTCTCTAGATTTCAGCTAGTGACGTTGTGACAAGTGTCATCTTCAGATTCGCCAGATGGGTTAAGTGAAGAGAGAAATTTCCCAATGACCTTCAATTCTTCCTAAGTTGGAATTTGAATTTTTTTAAGGGTTCGAGTATAACCCAACCAGAGGGCACTTCGTCTCCTCTCTACTGGGCCATATCCTAACGTATGGGGGTCAAAATGTCAATTCATACTAATGCTGGACATTATTTATATGGTGGAATTATTTCAAATATATATATATATATATATATATATATATATATATATATCTATATATTATAATACATATATTATATAGTTTTACAAACCCATATTTCGGTGGCCTCAACTAAAGTTGGAGGGTCTTCCAACTAACACTGGTGGAGGTTTCATATTAGTGGCGTCGACAAAATTTGGCAGAGGAATTCATCATGCATTGGAGTAAAATGTTATGGCAGAGTGGGGGCTCAAACCCTTGACCTCACGCCCTCCATCTGTCCTACTTACTGTCTCTTCTCCGAGGTGGTTCTTACGCTATACATCTGCCATGCAAATTTGAATGAAAGTCATTTGAGGTTTTGGGGGTTGGAGGGGGCTAGCCCCGTGGCCCAGCCCCCTCCCCATGTGGCCGAAGTCCTAGAACTGAGGGCCAATGCAAACAAACCAATGGGTTTTTGATAAGTGCGTTTAATTAAATATAAGACATGTTTTAATGACGTAAAGATGTCATTAGCATATAAAACATGATTAACATTAAGCCTTGTCTTATCCGCCCATCAGCGCACCTAGTGATAATTAATCCAGATCTTAAATTGATGGAAATTTTAGAGGCCGTGCCAATTTTGTCGAGTTTTCAAAATTTAGAATATTAGCTGCCAGTTCCTCCAGTTTTAGAGGAGAAATTGGGGCAAAGTTGGTTTTGGTCATAACTCACTCAATTTTCGACCAAATTGAGCTTGGAAAAAGTCATTCTAGGTTAATTGGCATGATGGGAACTTAATGGAGTAGGTTGCAGAGTCAGAAAAGGTCATCTACATGTGTTTTTGTGCATTTGAATATTTTTGAAGGCCAGGGCCACCAAGTGTTGGGGTCATTTCTAGAGCATACAGAGTCCAAATTCAAAAAACAAATAGTCATTTTTGGGAGATTATGATGTTTTAAACTCATTGGAACAAGGTTCCAAGAGGTTTTGAAGCTTGTAATAGAAATTTGAGCACACTTGAAGCTATTTAAAGGTCACACTATGAAGCTGGACCAAGGAGATGTAGCCCAGGAGGGGTGAAATCCTTTATCAAAATTCTTTGTGTTAAGCTCTGTTATGTGTGTTCACTGTGTTTAATATTGCTTCTATTCTGTCTTTTAAAATTATGCTTTTTAAGCTTATGAAAAACTCATAATTTCACTAAGTACGATGTTGCCAATCACATCCTCATAAACAAACTCATGAAGGATAATTAAAACAATGCCAAGAAAAGTTTATATTTGAAATGAAACTAGCACAACAATAACTAGCATTCATTTTCAGATCAATTCCCTACAAAATTATCCTTTCCCCATCATAATCTAGGTAATCAATAGACTTATCATAGAAGTCCACTTTATTCCTATGAATGAATGCCCAATCCATGCCCAAAAGAATACTATATGAACCCAGAGGAAGAAAATTTAGGTTTGTTGATTTAGGCATACCATTCAGCTCAAATGCATAATATCTCACCCAATGATGAAATCTTCTCATGGTCCTTGTAGCCAAATACAACAACCAAGATTTTTCATGCACTTATTTATTCAAACAATACGATTTCACTAGGTTAGGATTGATATCACTATAGTTAAATCTAGGATAAATCAAAATGGAAAAAACTTGATGATGAGGTTACCTTCCATCTCAATAATGGATTACTAATTATCCACCTGCCTTTTATCCACCATTGAATAAATTTGAGGAGTAATATGCCCAACATATGCTCTTGTTTGTGCCTCTCAAGAACTATAAATCTAAGGTATGCCACCCTGGTGTGATGGGAACTCACTCCTGTGATGTTATTCACCACAAGTACAACACAACAAAGGCTTCCTCCCACCACCCTTATTCTACTCCTTAGGCTAAGATCCATGTCCTTTGTCAATAGCATTAAAATTCTTGTAAGGTGCTACATTCTTCTTGTCACCTGCATCCTGATGCCTTACTCTCTTCTTAGCCCACTTTCCTTAGTTTTCTCATCCTTGAGGTAGGTCACATACCTCAAAAACTCTAGGAACTTGGTCGTGTACTCTTCATCTATCATAGAACCCATATTCAACTCATACAAGTCATTGGCCTTTCCATCATAATATCTCTTTGACAAGTACTTGTTCCTGGATAATATTTTAAACTCATGCCAACTAAGATCCTCTACCCTGATTCCTCTAACATGCTTCACATCTTCCCACCAAATATCTACTTTTCCTTTGAGACTAAAGATAATGATATTTGATTTCATATCCTCTGAATAATCATGCAATCCAAATAATTTCTTCGTCCCAAAGTAGTCATGCTTCTGAACCCTCTGGTTTCTTCACATCCCCATAGTAGGAGGCTTGGATTTATTGAACTCCTTTGAAAAATATTTCTTCTCACTTCTCTTATAAGGATGTTGGCGGTAATGACGATGATGTATCTCAGAACTAGAACTAGAATATAATCCATGAGTGCTAGCCCGCTTGTTAGGTGTATCCAAATATCTACCACCTATGAATATGTCATCTCTGTCCAACTTGTATCCTGATCGATACATGCCCCCATTTCTCTTTTCTTCATGTCCATGATTGATCCTTTGTTTTCCCTACTTCTACAAATTTTAAAGACTTCAAAGGGTGACTACATTAACTTCATCTTGTATTTTTTGAGCTCTGGCAAGCCTTTGCTATGGAAAAATCAACCTGCTATTATCGGCCTTACAAATTCTATTTTTTTCCTTCAAACTTCTCAGTGTATCTGCTATATCAAGAGATTACTCTTCTCCTTATTGCTCAATTGAAATGTCCCATTCCATTGAATTCTCATTAGGCCTATAAGGGGAGTCATGTGAACTATATTCCACCATTATAATCTTCATCTTTAATATTCTATCTCCTATAAACATGCCATGCTAGGTAAACCAAGTAGAAACATAATCAAAATCATACCTCAATGTAGTTTAGGAGAGACTATCACATCTTTACAAATAATTCTAGATTAGCAAAAGATATATATATATATATATCTGTGTGTGTGTGTGTGTGTGTGTGTGTGTGTGTGTGTGTGTGTGTGTGTGTATGTATGTATGTATGTATAATGATGCCAGCATATCAAAATCTCAACATCATGCATGATGGGAAAAATATGTAATAATAACATTCACAATGCATGCACAAAAAATGAATTTACCACTAACATGTATTCATAACAATATACATTTTCCCATCCATTCCAAGTGTTTGAATCTGGAATCTCTGATACCACCCTATAACGCCTCCTCCCACATTTACCCACATTTACAAGCTCTCTAGGGTAAACATGAGATGAGTGTCACTATGATATTTCTTGACCTCCAAGTTCCAGTTATGTCAAGTGGGGCCTAGAATCTAACAACAAATTTACATCCTATAAGGACTACAAACCACTCAGGAGCCTGTAAGCCACCACGGGTTATCAATCCCTGAGCTGGAACTCCTTTTCACTAGGATTATCCTCCAAATGCACCCATAATAATAATTTCATGTGGTTATGATGCTCCAACTACACCCATAAGCTTATCTGCATGCATTTATGACCTAAATTTCTCAATTAAGTTCATGCGGTCACAAGATCTATGTAATTTTTTAGGAAAACCTCCAGACCACTACCCAAAAATGCCCGTAACTTTCCAAAATAATGATTAAGATGACAACAATGCCAAACATTCAAACATGAAAAAAATTTTGACGAGTTAATTCGCAGTACACAAAAAATATTTTGTCAAACATATGGTAAACGTGAAAGCTATGGGTCATGAAGGCATATATAATCATAAAATTTTGAATTTCATCTGAGAATCACCAAGAACGCTCCAATCCCTCTCTAACTAGTTGCAACAGACCTTCTTATTCCATGGATTCATCAACCATCCAGTAACTTAACAAATCATGAACAACATGCATATCTACAGCACATCATATAACCATGTATATAGCCAACATATAACAAAAATAGAGACCATAACAAATCAACCATAGTTTCAACATGATAACCAGTAAAAGTTCTCATAGATCACAATAGAAAATTAGCTCTTATTAACATATGAAAATTCCAACCAAGTCATGGACTTCCACGTACCACCCAACCATATATTGGGATAAACCAAATAACTCTTTTATCCAATCACTCTCATGCCATATTCCGAGCATGAATGTGGGATTATAAGAGTTAAACCAAAACAAAACCAATCGGGGCTTCTAGAGGAAAAACCACCTTAACCCTCAAGCACAGTGATCTCACCTATATGGTCCAAAAATTACTAATATCATCATATCGGTCTCTACCCAAGTTTTCCAGGGATGTAAGAACTAGTAACTAAATTGACAACCTTCGAGGAACCTGTGTTGTTTTAGGGCTCAAAATCATTTTTCCCAACTCCAAGGCTCCAGGGAATAGTGACTCAACCCACTGACTCCAAGGAAACCCAAGCTATTCTTGTTGGGAAAAATACTGAGAGGGGGGGGGGGGTGAATCAGTATTTACTGCATAATCAAATCTTTTTACTTTTTCATTCCTTAAAACCCATACGCTACTTTCCTTCAGTAAAATAGCGTATATACGCGGATCCCCTTCATGAAACTAGCGTATACACAGAGATCTAGATATGTCATTAAATCTTCACTTAAATCATTCCATCATTTATTCATCAGATATTCAATAAGCAGTAAACATGTGCAGTAAGAACAGAATAAACCATCACACAAAGCATCACACATGAACACCAGGATTTTTAGGTGGAAACCCAAATCGGGAGAAAACCACCGCTGCAGTTGCTCAGCCTTCAATATTTTATTATAGAGAAAAACATCTTACAACATATGTGCTGGCGCAGACTTGACCAGCACGCAGGCACCCACCTGCGCTCGTTTACCAGCCTCTCCTGGAAGGGAGCTACGACCCCCCGACTCGTTTACCAGCCTCTCCTGGAAGGGAGCTACGACCCCCCGATCTCGTTTACCAGCCTCACCTGGAAGGGAGCTACGACCCCCTGACTGAAGGCTACAACCCTCAGCACCACCTTGGACCACGTTTCATCAATTTTCACACCGGATCCAACAACTTCAATAGAACACCACTTGCAGGCCACATTTCATCATATTTTCAAACTGGACCCTTTCCATACTTTTAAGCACAGTCAACCATGAAACAAATACATATAACTCACTGACAGATATCAGTAAACCAGCAGAACAGATCAGAAATTTCTTACCACAGTCTTCAGCAAACCCTAGTTTGCATACGCGCTTTCCTTTCTCTGATGTCGCGTATATACGCGCTTTCGTCCACACAAACCAGCGTATCCCTCAGTGTATATTTTAATGCGCATACGCGCTTTCTCTTCGCTGAAGCTGCGTATATACGCGCTTCCTCCGTGGAGAAGTAGCGTATAGATCTTCAATTATTACAGAACAACATACTTCTTCAGATCAGATATTCGGTTCAGATTTACCCTTTCACTTCAGACAGATGTTCGCCTAGATTTTCGCCTCATCACAGATCTAAGCCTTCCATAAGCAGATCTAGTAGATACATTTCAGATCTAGATCCCTTTCTTCATCATTGGTGCATCATCCATTCAGATTTATCTTCAAGTGTAACCCTTTCATTCAGATCTACTTCAGAGAGAAGTGTTCATTCAAGCTCAGACATCTTGCACCTACACTCATAATTTGCACAATGAATTTCTTCTCCTTATATAGGTTTATCCTTTTTCAATACCATGAGCCCCTTTTTCAATACCATGGACCAAAACAATACCATAAGCCTAAAACTACCTGGACGGGGTCAATTAGGCGGATCATTACCCAATACAATGGGTCAATACCATGGTGGTTACCCTTAGTTTTGCACTTTTTGAGCGCTTTAGCCCATACGCGACTTGGCACGTTCTTTTCCGCGTGCATACGCGACTTCCCCTAGGCCAATCCGCGTATACCAAGAGACATACTCTTTTTCATCATACTTTGAGCACATTCTGAATTCCTTTCTTTATTGCCTTCTGTACACACTGTAGAAACACCATATTTTCTTCATCAGGAACATATTCTCTTAAGCACAACTTCATCAAGTAAGTTTTCATCATCTTCATCAAGTGGGTTGCCTTTCAAGGACAACACTCAACAACATATCACATCAGATTTACATCATTTACCAATTCCATCAAGTCAAGCATAACTTCATCAGGTGGATTGCCATCAAGGACAACACATGTCAACAGTCACATGTCTTCATCTCCATTCAGTGGGTTGCCATCAAGGACAACACTCTGCATCATATTTCCAACAATCTCCCCCTTTGGACTTGATGGCAACCACGATGGTGTTTGGTTACCACAACAGATAGGTACCATGTCACTCTCCCAAATATGTCACTCTCCCAAATATGTGACATCATTATCTTTTCTTCATTCAAACACCATGTCACTCTCCCCCTTTGACATCAAGGGCAAAGGGCGGATCGAAAACCAACACTCTCCTCCTCATGTGGAAGAAACATTCTGCAGATCTGATATGTGCTGAAGTGGCCAAGCTCCCCCTGAGTTCATGCTGAATCTTCAAACATATTTGTCAATGAAGTACATGACTCTATGAACTTCCTATCACCAAAGACTCATACTTACATCAAATATCCAACCAAGTTGATTTACATATAAGACTCAAGTACCCAACCAAGTGGGTTTACAAAATTTGACTCAGCTACCCAACCAAGTGGGTTTACAAAAATGACAAGTCCTTACATGACTGAATATTACAATTTTTACATCATGGGTCTCAACAAGACCTTTTCACCAAAATATAAATATGACCATTTATGACCAACACTAGAAAGTCCTCAAGAAAGAGAACATATTTCAGAACCATAATAATGCCAACACTGCATTATACTCAGCAAAGCTAATGCTCCCCCTGAATCTGTGCAACCAAGCAATCTTTCCAAATGACTAAGGCTCCCCCTTAGTTTGTGCATCCTAAAAACTTCCACCAACAAATCATCAATGCATCTTCATCAAAACATTAGAAACAGAATTATGAGAACTGGAATACCACCAGAGATACCAAACAGTATCAGAGATACCAACAGAACTGCAGCTGTG
>CM076572.1:1235872442-1235898652 GCA_034641835.2 Pinus albicaulis
TAAATTTATTTTTAATATTATCATTTGATCTCCTAATAAAACTCAATAACAATTATATCTAAACTAAATTGTTATGAACATCTTAGAGACATATTTTAGTGAATTTTCATGCGGAGGTTAAAACCAATGGTTGACACAATCTAAACTAAGCAAGTCCAATAAATTTTAATGCAGACAAAAAAATATAAACATAATGTAGGACTGCATGTACTAGATTTTTTTTATTTTTTTAGTGCTCGCGTTTCTCTTCACACTCAAGAGTAAAATTTTAAACATATAAAATAAAATAAATAAAATACAAAACAACCTAAAAAAATCTAATTTTTGAAGACTATGTAACAAAGTGAGCAAGACTGTTTTTCCCAATATCTAAAATACATTCATCCACAAAGTCTTCATCTTGTGTGCTTTTATTGAGTGGTTTTCTTTACCAAATTAGATATGGAAAGTGTTCAAGGTTATGATATTTGTGGTGGAAATTATAATTTATTTTGATCTAACTACAAACTTGTATTGAAATTTCTATCTCAGATCAACGAAGAGTACCTTTAAATAGGCTACATTAGAGAAGAATACCAAGCGAAAAACCATGGGTTGTGAAAACCTAGAGTCCAAAAATCTCCATCCATAAATTCACTATTTTGTCTCAATTCTATTTTAATTTTTAATTTTTAATTAATTAATTTTAATTTTATTTTAATTAAATTGTATCTTAACTTAATTTTTTTAATGTAAAAAAACCATGGGCTGTGAAAACTTGGAGCCCAAAAGCTCCATCCATAAATTTACTATTTTATCTCAATTTTAAGTATCAATCATTAATTATTACTTTTTTCTATATATTTTTATTTCTTTTATTTTAAATTGTATCTTAACTTAATTTTTTTAATGTAAAAAAACCATGGGCTGTGAAAACTTGGAGCCCAAAAGCTCCATCCATAAATTTACTATTTTATCTCAATTTTAAGTATCAATCATTAATTATTACTTTTTTCTATATATTTTTATTTCTTTTATTTTAAATTTTGTTTAAATTATAATTTATTTTTTTTATGTAATTTGCCCATTAGAGAAGAATAGCAAGGGAAAACCATGATTTGTGAAAACATGAGCCCAAAAACCTTTGGTAAATTTACTATTTTATCTCAAATTTATTTTAATTATTAATTAATTAATTATTTATTACTTTTATTCAAATTTTACCAAGTTAAAATGTTTACATAATATATGTATACTTATGAGCTCGACATTTAAAAAATATTCACATATTTAACTCATACACATTAACATTTAACACTTACACATTTAAGACCTACACATCTAACATCTAATGTGTGCACATCTTTGCCATACTTGGGAAAATCATCATTTCTCACTTGGGAAAAACAACAAACATTTATTCAATTTTTGCACTGAAAATATAGGTTTGCACCTAAGGGATTCCTCTCAACGCTTAATAGATCCAGAGTTAAATGGATCTATGTTGGTTAATATTACAACCAAATAAGAATGAGATGTGGTAGAAACTAATCAGCTCACCTTTACTATATGAGCCATAAATAATAATTTTAAATTAATTTTAGAAAGATAAATAAACAAATACTTGTATTTTCCTTATAAATACTGCAATATAACACTCAAATAAAGTGTTTGAATGCCCAAAAAAAGGTTATTAAAAGTAAAATAATTGAATTGCTTTCTAACAAGAGGAATGTGTGTAATTCATTTAATTCTTAATAAAAAAGTTGATATCTGCAATAATAATACTATAAATATGAGTCACAAATAAAAGATTTATGTCATATTAAATGACATATTTTAATGTCAACTGTGCATATATGTATATATATGATATAAAGCAACTAAAAAATAAGTTATTATGTTTTAGTCTTTTTTTAAGTATATTTTTTCTATTTTTTCCCTAAAATCTAGTAAAACTTTATTGGAATTGTAAATTTTAAATTGTATAGTCCACACAATAAGTGCTCAATGAGACTTTCAAGATATTGTGTTCATTTAAGAAGTTAAAAGATCAATTTAACTAATAAAAAATTACACATGAAATCCATCTTAACCACCCATTCTAAACACCCCTCATTAAAATGGGTTTTAATAATAGAATTATAATTTAATTAATTTTATAATTATTTAAAATTTAAGCCACATGAAATGTATCATTAAATACCTATTTTGATAATGATTATGGGTTGACCTCTATCTACATTTTCAATCTATATAGATTTCTTATACATTTAATTTTGTGTTGTGTAATTTTGTGTTTTGTAATTTTATAAGGTTTATATTCCAAAAAAATTAAAAAGTTATTGTTATTATTATTATCAACTATTTTTCAAAACAAATTAATTTAATACTATTAGGAAGAAAAACATGCTATTTGAGTTAATTCTATTGGTGGTTGGTAAAGAGGGACACTTTATTTAGGCCCAACATTTCATTAACTTATCTTTTATATTCATTAAAGTCCGACCATTAATCTATCAACAACAAATTTCATAAAAAAATTATACACTTGAAAAAACTCATATATATATATATATATATTCCATTTTATAAAATCATTTTTTATATTATAAAATAGAGGAAAAAAACTTTAAATAATTATTTTATGTTAGATGGCCATGAATCATGATCTTAATTGAAAATAAATAAAATAAAAACTCTTTGTTATTTTATATGAAAACGCCATGGACTTATTTTATGACAAGAGAGCCGTGTAAATCTAACACTCCTTTTGGAAAAGAATCAAAACACTACAAAAACACACTACCAAAATTAATAATAAAGTAACGTAATGCTAAAGAAGCAAATTATACATTAAATTAAACTTACGGTCAAGGCCCTTTGAAACGTCGTAAACACGCCAAAATGAAAAATAGCCGGAGTTTATAATATATGGTTCTTTATTACAATGATTTCGGAGCACGGCAATGGTGGCCATGTTTGGATTGGAAGCGAAATTTGGTCAGTGTTTGTATTGTTTTTTCTAATACGTCACTGAAGATTGGCTTGAGTCTGTATTGGTTTTTTATTGCGTCACTTCAAAGGAGCAGTATGTGCTTGTAAAGCAAAGCTTGCAGCACGGGTTGCGTAAAGGTGTAGGGTTTTTGGGAACAATGCCACCTTTTGTAACATTTTAAATATTGTCCAGTTTATAATGGACGAAACCCTAATCATCGCCAGCCGCCGGAAACTTCGATGACCGTTCAACAATTCTATTTCTTGTTGTCGTACGCGCATCCTTTTTGTTTCTTTTTCATTTAAAACGGGTCAGCTATTTCACTAACCAAACTGGCCCATGACTTCTGTGCAAATTTTTCTTTCCTGGTTTATATCATGATTCATATTCATTTACACCAACTCTAATAGATTCATTTCTTGTGAGACCATAGAGTTGAAATTTGAAGATAAATAATAGCTCATGTTTGCATATGCTCTCTCTGAATGAAGACTATTTATATGGGTATCAAATTGTTACCGAAGTCAAATTTTTCTGCAAAGGGTGGCTTAGGGATTTGGGTCAAAACAGAGTTGGGAATTGGAAGCGCTTTTAGGTGATGGTTTAAAGATGAAAACAATTTATTGAAATAGTGGTTTGAAGATTGATCACAAACTTTAATACATTAAAAACAGTAATTCTTTAAGAAGTGGTTAAAGAAAGACCAGAAACCAAATCACTATAGCTATACATTTCTATCAAGCTAACTCTCCCTCCAACCTCTTAGTGTTGGCTCTAATTCCACCACAAATCTCACTGGATATGTATTCAAAACTAGTAGGATGATATGTCTTCATTACTATTAGATGACTATCAATTCCCCCTATCATGTAGAAGCGAATAAGATGAAACTCTCTGCATTCAAAGACTTGTCACTACAATACATTTTTTTGGACTTTCAATTCCCCCTATCATGTAGAAGGAAATAAATGAAACTCTCTCCATCTAAAGACTTGTCAATACAATACATGTGTTTGCCTATTGAAGACCACAACAATACATCGATATGAATCTTTTCTCTTGCAAGAGTTTCTGTCATATCTTTGAATAATTAGTATGCTTTTCACAATGTTGACCAGGTTGAAGACCAAAACGGCAATATTTCATGTCGTCAAGTTGATGACAATGCTAGCATTTAATAAAATTGTCTTCAAGGAACCCAAAACCCTAAAAATTAGTTAGTTTGGAGTAGTATCCAATGTGAAACTTCATTTCCATATGTTAAGACCACCTTTGTGCTTGTTGTAGATGAGTGTTTTCACAAGGTTTAAAAATGGCTTTGTAAATTGCAATTTGAACTTCTGCATCTTCATTTGAATGTGCTCTTAATGTGGCATCATTGATATGATCAAGTGCTATTTATTGAGGAGTACCAATCTTAGACATATAATTGTTTAGAGAAATGAGTAGTTTAGAATGGTTACTCTTTTGTTTAGTTTACCTATCTAAAGCTAAAGTTATAGCTAGAGAAACTTGATTTTTTCCTATGAACCTTGTAAACAAGTTCAAATATATGTGAAAATGGATTTTACAATTTGAATTGTATGAATAGTAGACATTATTAAAGTATTCAATAACTCTAATAGTGCATCAATTCAAACCATTTTTCAACATTTCAAGGTTAGAAAATAAAAGGTGTCAAATTCAAGGAAAGTTCATGCATTTACAATGCAATTCAACTGATTTTAAATAAAGTCTCCTTTATCATTTTGGTTTCTTCTAGTTTAATTTTTTGAAGGATGAAAAAATTTGCATCATCATCTTTATCATTATATTTTTGTAGTTGTTTTTATAGTTTATCTACTTTTTTCTTCAAGGTCTTAGTTCTTGCAAGGAACTTATGAGTTCTCCTTCAAAGTCTACTTCAAAGATGATGGTTCAAATATGAAAACAATTTATTGCAATAGTGGTTTGAAGATTGACCATGGGTGGTATAGGGATTTGGGGGATTTGATTCAAAGTAGGGTTGGGAAATGGAAGTGATTTTAGGTGATGGTTCAAATATGACAACAAATTATCGAAATAGTGGTTTTAAAATTAATCACAAACTATAATACATTAAAAACAATAATTCTTTAAGAAGTGGTGGTTTAAGAATGGCCAGAAACCAAATCACTATAGCTATGCATTTCGATCTCTCTAACTCTCCCTCCAACCTCTTAGTGTTGGCTATAATTCCACCTCAAAGCTCACTTGATATGTATTCAAAACTAGTAAGTTGATATGTCTTCAGAAACCAAATCACTATAGCTATGCATTTCGATCTAGCTAAATCTCCCTCCAACCTCTTAGTGTTGGCTCTAATTCCACCTCAAAGCTCACTTGATATGTATTCAAAACTAGTAAGTTGATATGTCTTCATAACTATTAGATGAATATCAATCCCCCTATCATGTAGAAGAAAATAAGATGAAACTCTCTCCATTCAAAGACTTGTCACTACAATACATTTTTTTGGAATTTCAATTCCCCCTATCATGTAGAAAGAAATAAATGAAACTCTCTCCATTCAAAGACTTGTCAATACAATACATGCGTTTGGCTATTGAAGACCACAACAATACATCAAGATGAATCTTTTCTCTTGCAAGAGTTTCTGTCATATATTTGAATAATTAGTATGCTTTTCACAATGTTGACAAGGTTGAAGACCAAAACGCCAATATTTCATGTAGTCAAGTTGATGAAAATGGTGGCATTTAATAAAATTGTCTTCAAGGAACCCAACACCCTAAAAATTGATTAGTTTGGAGTAGTATCCAATGTGAAACTTCATTTCCATATGTTAAGACCACCTTTGTGCTTGTTGTAGATGAGTGTTTTCACAAGGTTTAAAAATGGATTTGTAAATTGCAAGTTGAACTTCTGCATCTTCATTTGAATGTGCTCTTAATGTGGCGTCATTGATATGATCAAGTGATATTTATTGATGAGTACCAATCTCAAACATATAATTGTTTAGAGAAATGAGTAGCTTAGAATGGTTACTCTTTTGTTTAGTTTACCTATCTAAAGCTAAAGTTCTAACTAGAGAAACTTGATTTTGTCCTATGAACCTTGTAAACAAATTTAAATATATGTGAAAATGGCTTTTACAATTTGAATTGTATGAATAGTGGACATTATTAAAGTATTCAATAACTATAATAGTGCATCAATTCAAACCATTTTTCAACATTTCAAGGTTAGAAAATAAAAGGTGTCAAATTCAAGGAAAAGTTCACGCATTTACAATGCAATTCAGCTGATTTTAAATAAAGTCTCCTTTATCATTTTGGTTTCTTCTAGTTCAATTTTCAGAAGGATGAAAAAATTTGCATTATCATATTTATCATTATATTTTTGTAGTTGTTTTATAGTTGATCTACTTTTTTCTTCAAGGTCTTAGTTCTTGCAAGGAACTTATGAGTTCTCCTTCAAAGTCTACTTCAAAGATGATGGTTCAAATATAGCAACAATTTATTGCAATAGTGGTTTGAAGATTGACCATGGGTGGTATAGGGATTTGGGGGATTTTATTCAAAGTAGGGTTGGGAAATGGAAGTTCTTTTAGGTGATGGTTCAAATATGACAACAGATTATCGAAATAGTGGTTTTAAGATTAATCACAAACTGTAATACATTAAAAACAATAATTCTTTAAGAAGTGGTGGTTTAAGAATGGCCAGAAACGAAATCACTATAGCTATGCATTTCGATCTCCCTAACTCTCCCTCCAACCTCTTAGTGTTGGCTCTAATTCCACCTCAAAGCTCACTTGATATGTATTCAAAACTAGTAAGTTGATATGTCTTCAGAAACCAAATCATTATAGCTATGCATTTCGATCTAGCTAAATCTCCCTCCAACCTATTAGTGTTGGCTCTAATTCCACCTCAAAGCTCACTTGATATGTATTGAAATCTAGTAAGTTGATATGTCTTCATAACTATTAGATGACTATCAGTCCCCCCTATCATGTAGAAGTAAATAAAATGAAATTCTCTCGATTCAAAGACTTGTCACTACAATACATTTTTTTGGACTTTAAATTCCCCCTATAATGTAGAAGGAGATAAGATGAAACTCTCTCCATTCAAAGACTTTTCAATACTATACATGTTTTTGGCTATTGAATACTACAACAATACGTTGAGATGAATATTTTCTCTTGAAAGGGTTTCTATCATATCTTTGAATAATTAGTATGCTTTTCACAATGTTCACAAGGGTGAAGAAAAAAACACCAATATTTCATGTAGTCAAGTTGATGACAATGCTGGCATTTAATATAGTTGTCTCCAAGGAATCCAAGACCCTAAAAATTTATTAGTTTGGAGTAGTATCTAATGTGAAACTTCATTTCCATATGTTAGACCACCTTTGCCCTTGATGTTAATGACTGTTTTCACAAGGTTTAAAAATGGCTTTGTAATTTGCAAGTTGAACTTCTGCATCTTCATTTGAATGTGCTCTTAATGTGGCATCATTGTTATGATCAAGTGCTATTTAGTGATGAGTACCAATCTCAAACATATAATTTTTCAGAGAAATGACTAGTTTAGAATGGTTAATCTTTTTTTGTAGTTTATCTATCTAAAGCTAAGATTCTAGCTAGAGAAACTTGATTTTGTCCTCTGAATCTTGTAAACAAGTTCAAATATATGTGAAAATGGCTTTTACAATTTGAATTGTATCAATAGTAGACATTATTAAAGTATTCAATAACTCTTATAGTGCATCAATTCAAACATTTTTTAACATTTCAAGGTCAGAAAATAAAAGGTGTCAAATTCAAGGAAAAGTCCAGGCATTTACAATGCAATTCGACTTATTTATAAAAAAAAATCTCCTTTATCCTTTTGGTTTCTTCTAATTCAATTTTGAGAAGGATGAAAAAATTTGTGTCATAAAATTTAGCCTTATTGTTGTAGTTGTTTTTCTAGTTGATCTACCTGTTTCTTCAAGGTATTAGTTCTTCCAAGGAACTTATGAATTTTCCTTCAAAGTCTACTTCTACTTCAATCTCTTCTTCAAAATTTTGACCACTCATAGCTATGAATAAGATCTCCCCTCTTTCATCATCAAACATGATTTTATCACTTTCACAAAAACTATCTTCTTTGGAGTACAAGCTTCTCCTTTTTGATATTTCATCTTCCTTTATGATCATTAGGATTCAACTTTACTTCATCATCACTATAATTTACTTTTACATCAGTACATTTAGATTCATATTTTACCATTCTACCACATTGAACTTTTAAATAGAAGCTTAACTTTGAAATTATTGTTTCCACTTTTCAGCCTTACCTCAATAGCTAAAAATTTAGGATTAAACCATGAGGGAGGGATCTCAATATTTTGTACACAATATATGATTCCTTAAATTTCGCACCAAGACCTTTGTTTGTGTTGAATATTCTTTCTACCCAAAGGAAGTATGAGTTAATATTTTCATAGTCATACATTTTCAAACTTTCAAACTCACTTATATAAGTTTGCAGCTTGGCATCCTTTTACTTAGTCATCTCCTTCATAAAAAATTTCAATATTCTCCCAAAGATATTTGGCTCATTTACAATGCATTACTATGATAAACTCAATATCTTATAAACCATCCAAAATTGCATACTATGCCATGGAATTAAATGTATAGAATGCTTTAATAGGCACTAGTTATAGGAACTTGATAACCATTTTCAATAACCATCCATACATCAATACATAAATACATAACTTAGGTTCACATTCTTATTTTCCTGAAAGCATAATTTTATCCATCAAATATAGGAGCCTTGCTTGAAAAATATCCCCTACGATTTTCCATGTTCCTTAAATTACAATGATTAATTGTTTTAGAAGGAACTAGGTATGATACCAATTGTTAGACTTCTGGTTACACGGAGAGGAGGGGTGAATCAATGTAATGGACAATTTAACCAAACTTAAAAATTCATCATACTTGAAAATATAACAATATATCAATAGAATCAATCATCACATGAATACATGAGGACACGAGATATATGCTAAAAGCCTTGGGAGAGAAAACAAAAATTATTTTTATCTTATTCTTTAATTTTTTATTACAATAGTTTACTGAAAGAAGGAGACATTGATATATTGAAATATTTAAGAATTTTTATTTATTTAGGATACAATAGAATTGAGGCGCCAACCTCATAAATATGTGATAAAAAATGTGTTGTAGGCTTCAACTTAATTGAAGCACCAAACTTTGATATATGCAAACATCCACCTCCTTAATTAATTTGTAAGAAACAAACTAATGTAAACACCCACCTCCTTAATTAATTTGTAAAAACCAAACTTAGAAGATCACATTGGATCTTTGATTCATATTATTTTCACATTATATCCATAACCTTCAATTTATTCCTCAAATCAGACTTACAAAAACAATTTCCTCTTCCACAATGAATTCGAAAAATCTTAGACTCAATCCTTGACCCAACATACAACACGAAAATTAAACCATAAAATGCAGAACAAATATAAATAGAAATGTGCTCTCCACCTTGTGAATTATCACTTATCTACTTAAAAAATTACTATGTTCCGCACTTTATAGGTCATCTTCCTACTAAGTGAGACTACCCGAAACTCACAACACTACTCTACCATCTATCGATTCAGCTGATATATTTGTACATGTGATTCGAAACATAATCCAAGGTTGGGATAACCATATTTCCACATTTGGTTCATAATACAGAGTGGAATTGACCCATATGTTGTGGTAATTACTCTATTAGACAATGACTCATCATCCTCCATTTGATCAACACCAAAACCCTTAAGATATTATTAGTTTAGCCCATAGAAACATATAATGAAATCATGTGCTTTACTATCCATGAGATATTTGGTGATGATATCATTATGATGGAATGTCGAAATCATTTTGCCATGTGTCAACATTCGAGTGATGCAACATGTAATTCAAAAATGGCTTAGTTGGTCACTTTAAAATGTGAATTTGGCATGCCATGTGTAATTTGTCATACATTGACATAATCACCATTGTCATGTCATGCCATAATGGTCCTCACCCACCTACCAATTATATAATTAGAGATTCACATATACTGGTATGGTTTCATTGTTAATGATGAGATTTCTATTAACCACCACCTTGTTCATTGTCGCATCCATGAGTGAATTAAATTGGAAATTTTCTAAAAAGTATTCAGGGTCATACTTTGGATTTTCCCATCAGTTATAGGGAAATTTTTCATCATGTCCCTAGGTCACTCATTTAACTATCATTTACATATTAACTAGGGTCATGGAGTTAACTATGCACCATGTCACTGTTCGCGTCAACTTCCGGTGATTTCCGTCTTGGTTATGCCCACATCACCCATCTTGTTGTAGTCTTGGCCATCTACATGTGCTAGCCTCCACCTCACTAGTATCGATGTAATCCATGTCTTGTATTCATATTTTTCCATATTGGCTATTGATTACTTTAACCTCCGCTTGACCAAAGGAAGATAATCACCTTGACCTCCCCCTTCCTACATGATGTTTAATGAAGGAGGGGGGATTGAGATTTTGTTTCCTATGTGACTAAGAACCCTACACCTTCATAAAATTCCAAAAACATGATGTTATTTTTACTAGATTGAATTTTTTATGTTGATCTTCGCCCCCCTACTTTTAGAGTTGATTAGGGAAGAAAGTTGAACCTTGGAACCCTACAAATCCTCAATCCAGAATTTCTCCTTATTCCTTTCAATTCAGTTCAAGTGCCATATATTTTTTGAAAGGTATTTAAGAGGATTTTCCAACCATAAATGTTTCATTCCTTTTTTAGTAACATAGCCTCAACAAATAATTAATAAAATCAAAACATATTCAAGCCTTCAAACACCCTTTGATACCAGTGACATCAATTTTCATCAATGCAAACATACTAATCAATAGAAAAAATATTCGTTATTAAATGGTAAATCATATTGGGTCATTGTGCAACAAGATAGATAGGAGTCTTAGGCCAATGTATGAAAAGAGCGAGAAGGAGGAGAATATGAAGTGTTGAGAAGGCTAATAGTGTTGAGGATTGAGAAGGTTGACGATCAAGAAGGTCAGGAAGGCTGAGAAGTTCATCCCTTGAAATAAGGTGGCAAGATAAGAAATCTAAGATGAATTGTAAACTAGGTAATAGTCGAATATGACATGGAAGCATAAATATTTTACATGTGGCACTTAGTTTTGGTATTTTTAGGTGGCCAATCAGATAGGTGGAAGATGGCACATGGAAGGTGACATGACAAGAAACGTGGTAGAAGAATAGGTGCCACTCAACCATTCATTCATAGTGGCATGATGAGACATCAATAAATACTAAGAAGAGTGAGAAGGAGTAAAATGTCAAGTGTTGAGGGACAAGAAGGTAAATGATTAAGAAGGCCAAGAAGGCGAAGAAATTTAGTCCTTCAAATAAGGTGGCATGCAAGGTGGTTTGAGATTATGTGTACACCAAGTGGTAGTTCGAGATGATGTGGCAACATGAATCTTTGACATGTGGCACTTAGTTGAAGTGTTTTTGGGTGTCTAACTAGATAGGTGGAAAATGTCACATGGCAAGTGACATGGAAAGACACATGACAAAAGAACAAGTGTCACTTAGTGATTAGTTCGCTGTGCCATGATGTGGCAGACAAAAAGACTAAGAAGAATAATAAAGAGGATATTGTCAAGTGCTAAGAAGGATGAGAGTTCCAAGGGCTAAGAAATTTGACCGTGAAGGAGGTCGAGAAGGTTGAGAAGTTCAACCCTTAAGATAAGGTTGTAAGATGGGAAGTTCATGATGATGTGTATACTAGGTGGAATTTTTAGATGACATGGTAGAATGAAGCTTTGACATGTGGAATTTATTTTTGGTATTTTCGGGTGGCCAATTGGATAAGTGGTAGATGGAAAATGGAAGGTGACATGGAGATACATGTGAAAAAGTAAGAGGTGTCACTTGGTGATTAGTTGAGAGAGTCATGACGTGACCAACAAAAATACCTCAAGGTTTGCACCCAAATCTTGTGTGGTAAAGTCTTTATGTGTTAAGAATTATGACACTTCTTTTATCAAAAGAGAGAAACCTAGTGAAAACATGGCACACAAAAATGGTGGGTCCCATATTGAACCTTGGGTCATCAGGGCCCCAGAGAATCAAATGGGATTGGCATTGAATCATCCTAGGTGGAGAATTCTCAAAGTAATGGAAATATTAGCCATCAAATGTAGTATGTTCAAATTTGGTGTTATTTAAAGTTAAATCCATTAGAACTTTATATGGTAAAATGGAATTACTCTAGGCTCATATCGATAGGTGAAGTGTGAAATAAATGGAACATTTTGATGTATGTTGCTACAAACAACAAGGAGTGTCATACAATGAAATGTGTTTAACAATATTAGGAATTCAGTCTTGATATTTTGGGCAGTTAGTAGCATTTTAGTAGCCCAAGGTTCTATGGCACAAAAATGTTGGACAATAGCTTCGAGTGAGAAAATTTCATGGAAACAAATTGAGAATTATTTGATTGAGAGAGGTCATGATTTTAACAGTCAAATCCCACATGGGATGCAATTACAAGGAATGATCGCACAAAATTAAAAGAGAAATTTATTTTGTAAGGAAAACTGCATAGGTAGATCCAAATGTAGAGATAACGATGTGAAAATATATATAAATAGAAATAGGCAGTTAGAAAAATGTTGTGCGATGATAAAATTATATGAGATAACTTATATGCCATCAAAATGAAGGACTGAGGAAAACACACACATAAGAATAACATGTGAAGAGAATAAAGATGAATTGAACGTGTAAATTGTGTGATGGGATAGGAGATCTATAGAGATCTAGTCTTATAAGAGATGAAAATAAAACGTAGATATGGTGTGATGGAAAATTTGAGAAACACATGTAAACATGGTATGTGAATATGAGAAGTGTGAGATATGGACCATTAAGGGGTGTGCATTAAAAAATATTGTACTATGGAATGTGGGAGATGACTTACAGTGAACCAAAAAAGTTATGGTTGATGTAGAGAGAAGGATATAGAAGAATATATAAATTAAAGGAAGTTATTAGTACAATAGTTAATGAATTTTCCTATGGATCCAATCCAAAAATGTGTTGAAATGGATATCTAGAGGATAGAATAAATTCGATTAGTAGATGGAGTGGTGATTGGCGTCTCCAAAAATTCGGTGCTTGGAAATCTAAGATGGTTGGTGCCTCCAACAAGCTTATGCTTGGAATCTAAGCGGTTTGGTGCCTCTGACAAGTTAGTGATTGGAAATATAACGAGATTTTTATATCATGTATGTTGGTGCCTCATTTAATCATATAAAAAAATACGTTTTGTAGTTTTCCTTTGGATAGGTTTCCAAATATATCTTGTGTTAAATTATGTTATGTGAGTGGTGTAGTTTATGTGTCTGAATGACACTGATTCACCCCTAATCTAAATATAATTGTTAAATACAACATATATCTATACCCAAGTTTACAAAAAATATATATATTTGAAATCATATGAAAGTAATATCTCTAAAAGAGAGAAAGAGAGTGCATCTTAGGACTAAAATGGGTGATTTAATGCTCCCATGACTTCTTTGGACTACATCCAATTGATTTTTCCTTACTTTCAAAGTACATGTTAGTTCCCTTCAATAATAAAAAAATAAAGGGTCTACTAGATATATAATATTAGGTGAAACATGATCAAATTATCTTCAATAATGGGTCGATGTGATGTAGGTTATCTCTTCATCAATAACAAAACGAAAGAATCCCATTGATATTTTTTCCTTTAAAAGATATGTGCACAAGTTTTTGATATAATAAAGAACATATCTAATAAAAACATAGACAAAATTCCATTTATCTTGAAATACAAGAAGGGTATGAGAGGATCTCTTATAATGGACATGTGAATGTAGTACACGAGTGAAGTTTGATGTCGAATTATCACATGGATAACAATATATGGATGGATAAAATGGATAAAACTCTAAGGAACTTGGATTGGGATGAAAATAATTTCAGAGATCAAAGGAGGAAAATTTAAGTTGAACCTAAAGAATAGTCGAATCCATTGATCTCGAAAAATTAATTATGGGAATTATTCTAGAAAATGGTTAAATCTAGAATGGAAGTTCTACAATGCACAACAATGTAGCTATGAAATATTGATCTAGATCCCCATGAGATATAATAGATATGAACTCCAAAAACCCTTAATTACCCATGAAATATAATACATCTTAACTCTCAAAACCTTTAATTTGTTAAATCCATTTCCTTATTAAAAAAACTGATTATAAAAACAAACTATTGTTTTATTATATATATATATATATGTGTGTGTGTGTGTGTGTGTGTGTGAAATTCAAACATCTCACTTGTATCAAGAATAGATGTGATTCATTTTCATGCTCCCATATTCAACAAATGCATAGAAACATATTTTCTTCAAGCAACACTTTATTAATTAATTATTCATTGGTTTTTTCATTCCCTAAGAATTAATGTGAGGGAATTGAAAATTCCATCAACCACTTTCAACCATCACTCTAATACTATATATATATATATATATAAGTGAAATTCAAACATCTCACTTGTCTTAGGAATATATGTGATTCATTTTCATGCTCCCATATTCAACAAATGCATAGAAACATATTTTCTTCAAGCAACACTTTATTAATTAATTATTCATTGGTTTTTTCATTCCCTAAGAATTAATGTGAGGAAATCGAAATTTCCATCAACCACTTTCAACCATTACTCTAATACTATATTAAATTTAGCGCAAGTGAAACATAACAAGAAAATGGTGGAAAATGTTGTAAGCCATATTATTACTCATTGTGTTGATCTCAATATTTGAATTTATAGAATATTGATTGGATCCCTATAGATATAGATCTCACTAGAAACACATAAGTATATTATGACAACACCTTATCAATGAAAATTTTATACAACTCAATTCTATGTGGTCTCAAAATTTGTGATTTTCTAGGAACTAATAGTATAACCTCATATCCCATTGATATACCCCTTCTTGATGCCTCTATTGTAGCTTTATAAAACATAGGATCTAAAGAAGACAAAGTAGTAGTAGAGAGAATTTTGCAAGTCTTATAGGCTCATCTAAATACATGGCTACAAGGTGTTAGTATTATACGGAGTTCCCATAATTTTAATACCAAGTTCCTTTCACTTCAAATGATTGAAGGTGTAACAAAATTTTGATGGAATTATATAACATTTAAAAAATGGTTTGGAATAAAAAATTACATATTATATCTCATTGTTCAACTTTCATGTAATGAAGCTTATTTTGTGCAAGAGGATTTATGTAAACAAGAAGTGATCCATATTCCTAACCTAATATATGCACCAATGAATATCAAGTGGTCTTAATGGTGTTGGGTGTGTGTTATATTCTTTCCATGACTAGTCACGCACAAGAATTTTTTTTTGGGGGGGGGGGTTCATAGTGGGGTGATAGTTCCTCGTGTTCATTGCTCTCAGTGCAAAAAGTGGGTCACAGGGGGAGTGAAACGCCCACTTTCAGGGTGTTTGTGAGGGGGTGGTAGCCCCCTATTCTGGGGGAGCGCCCTGTGATTTTTTTTTGGACCCCATAATAGGTAGGCAGACCTACCTATGGTTTTTTGCATGGATTTTTCACATGGTTTTGGGAATGATAGTTTTATGCCCAAGGTATTTTGTAGATATGGTCAAAGGAACTACAATTATGTTCTAATCAAGGGTTAATGGATTGGGGTTTACAAATGCTTCGACATGTGTATATATATGTATAGTGACATTGAAAGGAATATAATTAAAAATAAATATGGTAGTCCGATTTTTTGGATCCATGAGAAATTTTTTTGTATATATGTTTTATGTTTTATGTTCTTGCCATTGTTTCTTTTATGTTTTTAGAATTCGTTTGCAGGTAGTTTATGTACTAGGTTAAAACCAACAAATGGGTCATGAGTTCAACTTTTGTTTTTGAATTTATCTCATATACCCCTTATTCATCTCTTTATATATATATATATATATATATATATCAAGGATTAATTTTAATGACTCCTTCAAGGTCAAATGGTCCCTTTTTATTTCCCTATGTTAGCAATTATTTGGATGAAATTGGATATAAAAAATCCAACTATCTTACAGTTTGAGATCAATTTTTCAACCAAAATCTATGTGTTTGAGGATACAATGATATAACAAGTACAGGTCATGAAACTGAGTCAAGAATAGGACATAAGGCTAGTCAAGAAAGATCCATGTTAAGAAAAGTTTAGTTACCAACATTTTCTAACAAAAATAAGAGGTAGGAAGAGGGTTCTAACCAAGAGTTCACTATATAAAATACAAATAGAGAAATGAAATGGTTGCAAGCTAACTAAGAATATTTCAAATGGGTGGGAACATATAGAAATAAAATATAATTGTGGAGTAGAGCTACAAGAAAGATAAAGTGAGGTCGATGTTAGGAATGACACCGTTATCAATCCTTTATAAGAAAATTCTAGTGTGGTCACTAGGAGACACAATAATAAGCATTGAAAACTAGAAAGAATATTACTAGGAGAGGGGTAGATAATTTTGGTAAATGACGTAGAAGGAAACAAAACATGGAACTAGAACCTCAAATCTTTTATCACTCTTACAAGACACATAAAAATATATAGGAGATGGATGATAATGTGATTTATTATTGAATAATATGATGCACATAAGTATAATTTTGTGATCCTTGAATTTATCTTCCATGTGGTCTCTTGGACTCTCTATTGGGTGCCAATTTTGTACTTAATTCCTACATATATTTCCCCCATTTTTACCTTGTTACCTCAACCCTTGGGATTATATTTTCCTTTTTCCCTTCTTTTATATCTTAAATAGTGTTGTTTTACCTTATTTCATTATCTTTCCATTTTAACAATTATTATGATGTATAGCTTCTTTTTTTATGACTAACTGAGATAAATGTTTGAAGAAATTCTCTGGTATTTTGTTGTCCCTCCAGAAGTTATTCTTAGCACAAAATATCTAGAGAATGAGGCATACACAAGAAGTTGAAAATGTGTTGTTATAGTGAGCTGTTACACCACGATGATGTTACATCACAATGTTGTTACAGATCCGCTATATAAATTGTTGTGACAACTGTATTTCTAACTGGATATCATCAACTTCCAGATGTTGACCTGTCCTCAAATGTTGTTATGCTACATCTGTCATTTTCCATGAAAGTTGTAGAATTCATTACATATTCTACTTTAGGATGACAACTTTTAGGTAGTTTTGATTGTAATCCATATTCTTCCAGTCATAATTTTTATTAAGAAGTGGTTGTAACTATATGTATCTTATTTTGATCAACGTGATAATCGTAATATTCTCATGACTGATTCGTTCCTCATTTTTTTGACCATGTAACCATTATATAACTCTCAACCCTTGAGGTTAAGGGGTTAGCGTAGAAAAATATTACTTTTGGTTCCGTAATTTTGGTCACATTAAAACAAAGATATCATGTTGTTGCTGTTACATGCGTTATCTGGTTTAATTTCCATTTAGTTTTTATCTCTTCCTGCGCCTTGCTAGGGAGGAAGGGCCCTCCTCTTTAGCAAGTAATAAAATGGTTAAGGTATATTTTGTTGATATCATGATTGCTGTTAAACAAAAACCTGTAGGCGTTAGTCTCCGTTACAATTGCCAGAGTTAGGATCCACGAGAGGTGGTTATTCCATGTCGCGAAACACACAGGGAGCGTTGAATCCAATGTCCAACAATCTCCACCCAACGCGAGCCGAGTGAGTTTCAAACTCGAGACATGTCACTCTGATACCAATTTTTGGAATCACGATTGTCATTAAAAAAAAACCCGCAGGCGTTAGTCTCCACTACAATCTCCAGAGTTAGGATCCATGAGAGGTGGTTAGTCCATGTCGCGAAACACAGGAGAGCGTTGAATCCAATGTCCAAAAATTTTACTATATTTCTTATTTTCTTTGCGTATTGGTAAAAGTACTATTTTTTTTGTTCTAGCTGTGAGTAGATCTGATTCAATTTTGATATCATTATGCTGTTACACAAATGTGATTAGAAATACCAGTTGGTGTAATTTTTGTGTGGCATGCTAGGTACTTTTTAATTGAGGCATGATTACATTCTTGTAGATTTCTTTTTTTATTCCTTCATGAGTGATTTATTTCAACAATTGATTCAATAATGATTTCTCTTTATTTATTTTTCTTCTGGTTTGATGTATCAGCAGAGACAGTGCAACTATTGTTGAAATAAAAGACGTCCCTAGATTGATAAGTTATGTGTACCGTATTAGTCATTTAACAATTATTAATACAGTCCAACATTTTTGCATCGTTTCCGGGGATGGAAGTAACGATACAATCAACCAAAATTGGTTTTCTTGATGGTAGAGTGTTCCTAGTCCGCAACTGTTGGGCGGTAAGAAGAGAGGTAAGAACATGTGCATCTCTCTAACATACCTGGGTGGGCTCACCATTGCTACACTAGGGCACTTAGAAGTATAAGTTTTGGGTGTTTTTCCTTAGTGTGTATTCAGCTACGCAATTGTTGGGCGGTAAGACGAGAGGTAAGAACCTGTACAACTCTTTAACATACCTGGGAGGGGTCACCATTGTCTGGATGGGACACTTAGAAGTGTTAGTTTTTAGGTGTTTTCTTCAATGTGTATTCAACTATACAATTTCTAGGTGGTAAGACGAGAGGTAAGAACCTGCGCATCGCTCTAACATACTTGGGCAGGCTCATTGCTGTAGAAATTGAAGCACTTGTAGGAAGGATTGATACACATAGGGTCTATGTGTACTAGTAAGACAATAGAGAAATCCACAACACCCCCCCACTCTAACTAACTACAAGAAAGAAGGTTCGTAAAAAGGAAAGGAAGAGTGCAGACTGGGGAAGAAAGACATTCTTTGGAGATATGATCTTAAAAGCAGAAAAGGAACATTCTACTTCATACAGAGACAATAGGAAGATGAGACCATAGAAATCTGTTACTATATCGAAGCTTGAGGCATCGGTACCTTCTATTTTTGGACCTCATCACCCTTCAAACAACATATCCATTCCTGATATCAAGACTCCACATCTGAAACAATAATGGAGAGCCATTAATCAAAATCTAAAAATTGAAGGACAAGGGGAAACTAGTGGGGAGCATGAGGGGCCTTAGGAACAACATTAGTTGGTCATCATTTGGATGCGGGTAGTGTAGTGAAAAAACTGGTCCTAGAATATCCCGATCCTTTATTTATTTTCCAATGCCCTACATATTCTGAGGTCAGTTCATCCCATCAGGAAGGACCAGCCATGGGAGACGATAATGTTAAGATAGATGGTACTGTTACTTTTTAATTCCAGATATTGGCGACATGAGATGAAGCTCCTATGAAGAACATTCCTTTACCATCTCTACCATCCTTTAAAGGGATGGTAGTTGAAAATCCTGATACCTTTATGTTTGAGTTTCATGTGCTGTGTAGGATTTATGACTACACTTCAGATGCCCAGAAGTTGAAATTTTTTATTGCTCCTCTAAAAGGAGTAGCATTAATATGGTTCATGAGATTGGGTATTGGCACGATTTTAACCTCTGATGACATGAGGGAGGCCTTCCTTGTTAAGTATCACAATTACTGTCGAAACATGGATTTGAAGGAAGAAATATTCATAATTACACATAAGGAGGAGGAAAGCATAGAAGACTACATGGAATGATTCCATTATAATTTAAAAAGGTCTAAGTATGGTAACTTATCCCCGAAAATCCTGAAACCTATATTCCTAAGAGGTATAAGAGATGACTATCTGGAGCATTTTAATTTGTTGGGAAAAGGAGACATATCGTAAGAACCTCTTGAAAAAATAATTAAGCTCTTTCTGCAGAGTTCAATAGGATCAGTAAAGGGGATAAGTTCAGTTCGGGACCCTTAAGTTTGGATACATAATTCCACAAGTGGAGGAGTAATCATAGTAGAGATCGAGAATCTATTTGATGATTTTAAAACCGATCTCCTAAGTACTCTCTCTGCCCAAATCACTATGGTACAAGTTAAGAAAGAAAAATCATAAGCTGAAGAAGCTTTGGCAATATTCTGTCCTTGATTCAAAAAGAAACATTTAGAAAGAGAATGTGGACTGAATAGCGCCAACTTGTGCAACATCTGTGAGTTGGCACATTCCACTACTCAATGCCCTGAACTACCTAGACTGAAAGCAGTGCTTCAGGAATCAAGCAAGGTGTTATAGGTAGATTTGGGCACCATTCCCAATGACCTAGTTAAACTGGACATCATCCCCAAAACCAATGAATAGGGTCTATCATCCCCTATCATTTCAGTTCCTACATGCCCTAAGACAAAGAACAAGAACAAATCAACCATGACTTCCATTGCATGGTTTCCAAGATTTTAATTACATGTTATATCATCTATGATCTCATCAACACAGTCTCTCAAGGAAATAACTACTTTTCATATGTAGTTACCTCTATTCAAGGGTGCTCTACAAAGCACTTCTCGATGCTCAAGGGTACATTGGTCAATTGGCACCTAAATTCTCATTGTTCTTGAATCTCCACATGGACAGTGCCTTCTAGAAGAGTGCATATGTTTTCAAACTTCGAATGCATGTGTCCATTCAACACCTCTGAGCCTGGGAACATGTTTTTCCTATTATTAGAAAGTCAGCGATCGTGAAACTACCTTCAGCTGATCTATAAATTGAGCACAGATCCTAGTGCTTGAGAAGGAAGAATTTTGGTAGATAAATGTTGTTGGATTCTCAATCGAGTGCTTGATTCGAGTGATATGCTACTGGAGATATGTTCATTGTGATGAGGCTAGGAGGATGTTGGAGTTGGTGACATCAAATCAATCACTGGTTGTAACCTCCCCCTTCTATCCATTAATAAAGATTGTTCCTCATTTTCCCACATATGTATCTATATAAGCTTCTATCTTTCATATCATAGATTCTTAATTCATGTATATGTTTCATGTTTCATTGATTTAACTGATTAAGATAAATAGCCACTGTATATGTCAATCTCTTTGTTATTTAGTGTTCATAATTGCAGGAACTAGTCTGAAAAACAAAGTTGGAATAGAAGCTACAGTAAGAGTGACAGAAGGAGAATTGGAAGCGCTTGGACACCAATTAGGTTTCTCCATATTTTTGTGTGTATATTTACTCTTAGGAAAAGTGTCTGCAAAGTATTCAATCTGTTGTTCTAAATGCATTGCACCAAATTTAGGGATTTTTTTATCCATAATTCATAATTCCGCATAGCAAATTGGCGACTCTGATAGGGAGTTTACCTTCATCCTTGGTGTATTTTGCCTCTTCTTATCCACCTAGTAGCATCTACTCTCAATTAGTAGGCTTTTGAAATTAAGAATTGAATTAGAAGTGGGTTAATATATTGAGTTTTTTTCTCTCTATTGCGCCCAACACACTGTTGGTCAAGACATAGTGCTTTGCATAGCACTATCTCCCACTCAGGGGTGATTTGCAATGTATTGTATCCCCTTAGAGACTGCTTTCCCCCCTAAGCCAACCAAATTCCCTTTGATTTTGTCATTTCCATTGCTTTTAGCCATTTTTTTGTTCTGTTTTCAACTGTCTATTGCCTCATCGAGACTAATGAATTTACCTGAATCTTCCTCCTTTGAAAAGTAAGTTTGTTCAATGTCTCTTTAAGTGTTTTTCTTTATCATTGACAAATCAAATTCGAAGCATTTTATTTCTGCATTAGATCCATTTTCTTTTGTAAAGGAAATTTTCGTTAAATTCTTCATTTCCTATAAGAGAAATTGTAGTTCTATTCTTTGTTTTTCCTAAAAGAGAATTTGTTTTTAAATTCATCATTTGTCAAATAAGAAAGCAATTTTTTTTGTTTATTTGATGCATATAGTTTCCTTTTTGCATTCGCATTAAGGGGACTGAAAAGAAAAAAATGCATTTGCATGTAGTGGATTGTGTTTTTTTCATAGGAAAAAATTAGGAAAGCTGCATATTATTTTGTGCTCTTTGTTGTTTTCTCTCAAAACTGATTGCTCTTTCCCTTTAGTAGCTAGGATTTTCATTGAAGAAACTAAAATTGAAAAGTTTTCTTATCATTTTAGTTTGCAATTTAGGAATTTCCATTACATCATTGCGGTGAATCTTGAAAGGAAAATTGATAAACAAGATCAGCTTAAAATTTACATCAATTTACCTAAAAACACATTGGAACCATAACGATAATGTTTATAAGGTCTAGGCTAGAGACGTGTTCCAACGTCGTAAAACATAGCAACTGTCGTTAATTGTCTGTGATACATTCTGAGTGTTATACCTCACTCCACATACATAAATATATTGCAGCTCATCCACGTAGCTTTGGGTATATCGGGCAGTGTTATAGTACGAAAAGTATAAAGTGGTGGTCTCACTATGTGGTTTCGCATCAGACAACGTTGATACGGACTTGGGCCTCCACGTACCTTCGGGTATATTTGGGAGGAAAAATTTGTGGTGTTATCCATCCATAGTGAATCGAGTTAGCTACCTTGTAAATTTTGATACACCGAACACAGAATTCGGGGAGATTGTCTGCCCGTACTTCTTGGTTTGCCAGGAGGTATTCTGCAGTTCACACTTTCTTGGTAAACATTTTTCCTAGCATTACCCTTTTATTTTGTTTAATTTTTTTGGTCATAAAATAAATCAGTCATCATGGAAGAATAAAATCCCTTTCCTTTTCGTTCATGTAGACTTGCATTGAAACCACCTTTCCCACTGGAAATCACTTCTGGTCGGCGAAGGTGACATTGCTCTACCAAAACTAGTACCATAAGTACCTCTGGTGAAGCATCATCTTGCCATATACCAGAGTTGGTAAAAGTTGTTTCTACAAATCCTGGTTCATCTACTATTGTCGATATGGAGTCCTCACAACTACCCGTGGTAACGATCCATCTAATTAGTGAAACTATACCTCCTGAACCTGATGTTGTTCAACTGGAGGTTGATCTAGATCATGTCTCTTTTTTTCCAGAACATCTGCATCTTGAAGTCAAATGGCCAGAAGTTGTTCTTGTATCGGTCACCCCATAGTCTATTGTAGCCATTGAGTCTCCTATATCACACATTCAACCTCCTGAAATATACTTTGGGCCTCACAGCGAAATCCTTCCCCTTGGTTTAATTTCGATTGAATAAATCCTACAAGAAGACGCACCTTTAACTCCAACCCATTTTGGGGAGGATGTTTACCTTTACGAGTCTTTTCCTCAATCACCATCCTCTACTTTTGTTGATCCTGTTCCTATTCAAATTCCTGTTGACTCAAAAGGGTATACATTTGGTAAGGTAAACATGCCTGGACCAACATCTTCAGTTGGACCATCTATTCCAATTGCGTCAACATCTTCTCTCTCTACCCTGTCGATGTTCACAACATCACCAGAGTCATGTTTACATGGTGACCCTATGGTCCCATCAGGTTATAAATATTTATATGGAATTTTCTCTGGTACATCTTCAAAGCCATGGACTTCAGTAATATCATCATATGGTATTCTAACTAGTAAACCTATAGTGAGTACTGAATAGCTTTATCCTGTATATCTATCATCAGGGCAATATCAACCTGGTACTTCTGGGTCCATTCCATCTAGTTCAATATCAGCTAGACTCCCTAAATTTGGAGAACAATATTTTCCATCTTATTTTACTCCACATGCTGTGGGGAAACCTATGGTCACCCATTTTGACAATACTATATCATTTTTTGGTGAACCTAACATCGAAATTATTTTTTGTCAATGGCAGTCCACTCTGCCTATCCAACCACAAACTGTTGTACACTCATATCAACCGGTTCAACCTATTGCACCCACATTAATTCCACTTGTTAATACATATTTACCCCTATTACAAACTCAAACTGTTGTACAACAACCGTTTCAGGTGGGTCCTTCAACTCATGTTGGAGACGGTTTGATTGGTATTGCAAGCACACATCATACTACTACATCCGATCTTGCTCCTTCTTCCGAAATCAATGTCGTTTCATTTGACAAAGGAAAAAGTGACAAGTAACCCGGAAGTAAGAAAAAATAGAAATCAAAGAAAAACAAACTTCTAACCCATAGGAAAGATCATATGATTAATCGTCTGGAAATAGAAAACCTCGTTATCCATGCATAATATGTAATGAGGAACACTTTGTGTGGGATTTTCCTCACCGTGTTGAAGTCTCAAAAATGGTTAAGACTTCACATGCATCAGCTGTGTTGATAGATCTATTTCCGAATCTGGACACAAATTTGGTTGCAACAAATCTAGCTTCTAGTTCCCAAGTGCTTATGATATCTGTTACAAAGCCATCAACAAATATTTTGGTGTCAACGCACAATAAATATTATGGTATTGAGGCCACTAATCAACCTACTACATCGACCATGAATCCATCTACAGAATCGGTACCGCCTACTGTTTTTCTTGAATTGACAGTGAAGCCGCCGAAGGGAGTCATTCATAAATCGACATATAATCCTCAAGAAATAGCTGCTCAAAGTTATAATATAGTTTAAGATTTGGCTCAATCCCCTTCAGCTATGTTATCTCTTTATGTATTACAAAATTTTCCCTCCCAGAAACAGGCTTTATTGTCAGCTATTGGTGGAATTTATCTGACTAATTCGAATCTTGTATTCTTTAACCAAACGAGCTATATGCCACAATTACCAACAGAAGTGCCATTCTCCATCCAAATAAATGTTCTCAATCACCTTGTTCATCATACTATTATTGATGACAGAGAATATACATGCATTATGTCTCTAAACTGTTGGAAGTCACATGGTTCGCCGCACTTATCTCAATCAGCAACGACGTTGAAGGCTTTCAACGGACATACATATAAGCCTTGCGGTATTATTAAAAACCTGCATGTTGAACTAGGGGGGGAAATAGTGAATGTTGATGTTGAGGTCGTTGACGGACCCCTTCACTATGTAAGGTCCCACCTTACCTACCATAATTATCAAAATGTGATATATATATATATATTTTAATTTTTATTTATTTATTTATTATTATTATTCTTTATTTTATTTTATTTTTATTATTATTATTATTATTTTTATATATAGAAGTTATTGGTGTCCTTTACACTACACCCTGAATTCTATCAACTTATCTTCAAAGCTATCAAGTTCAAGGTTTTTCAAGATCCAAAAAAACTACAACCATAATGCTTGCTTCTCAAGACTAAAATCACCTTTAAAATATAAATTGTTTAGTGGGATGAATAAATGTCAACCTTTATGAACCACAATTTACAATAAGCTAATTGTTAATTCTGTTGTAATTAAATGTGTTCAAGAGTGACTAATAACATGCTTATGAATTATTTTCTTAAAAGGATAATTTAAATTATATAGAGTTGGCATCCCATAATTATGAATTCATATGTGAGCTGATATTGCAACAAATTACTTACTGCAATTTTGACTTTTCAGCAAGACCCTTTAACTCAATGAGTTATTACGCTAGAAATACCTTGATTGCAAATCTTAAATTAACTTAAGCCTTTTGTTTTATGGACGGTTCATAAACGTAATTAGATGCAACCATTGAACATTATGAAAACCAATTTACAAGTATGGAATGTACAACCATTGAGACATTTTGTCAAACACTTACAACCATTATCTCTTTAAGGTGTTTTCACAACAATTAGCTAACATGAATCCAAAGTTACATGACTTCATTTTTTTTTTTGTAAGTACTGTCAATAATTGAACTTAAGATATTAGTAGACTATCAGTCATATTCATTATTGAATCTATACCAATGAATATAAATATTTAGAAATTTCAAACATAGCTTACAATATTGTAAGGTACAGCCATTGAGGAATTTTGACAAATAGTTGGCAGTCATAAAACAAGTTGCCGTAAGGTTATTTAAAATTTCAGATTATTAACCATTTATACTTTAAAAACCATTTCCAAGTGGCTAGCCTATATCAGATTCATCACTATAAATTATCAGGCAGTTCCAATATAAAAAGAACCAAACAGCAAAACAAAACAACAGGCG
>CM076572.1:1235898752-1235929562 GCA_034641835.2 Pinus albicaulis
GGAAAAATAATTTACCCTAAGAAGCCCAAATCCATAAATATTTGCAATGAAAGGAAATGAATTGACTACTGAAATAAAGAGAGGGTTTATGGCACCAAATTGGATCAACGGCGATGAAAACCATCCACTAAATCAATCATAGTCAACGACTGAAGTTTGAGGGAAAAAATAGGTTCAGAGCTCGAAAATGAAAATGGTAACTTTAAAATGGTAAAAATGAATAGTAAATCTCTTTGAATTAGTCATTTGATTATTTGCAAATCATATTTATTGTTGTGACTATGGTTTTATTCTATTTTTATCTTGAAATGGGTATTTTTAATCCATTTGATGTTCTTCTGAACAGGTTTTGCAACTGATGAGAAGATTAGTCATGCAGATTTATTTCAAGAATGATTTGACCACAAAGCATACTTTTATCCTTATGTTTAAGGCTTTGATAAAAACAAAAAAGGACTTGAAGCACACTTTTATCTCTTTTTTGAGCTTTGATAACAACGAAAAAGGAACCTCTGGAGTCTTCTTTTAGCTCTTTTCAAACTCCGATAATGTGAAAAGATTGCCGAGAAATTATCTTTTCGAGCTCGTAAAAGTAAATGAATTGATATCTACTCAGTATAAGTTTAAACCTTTTCCAGACTGAGATAAAATATTTATGAAAAAGGAATGCCTTATTAAAACATGGCTAGGAGGTTCTCTCAGATATTATTTTACATTTTTTCAGATCTGAGTGACAACATTATGAAAAATTACTTATGGAGTTTTCTTTCGTCCTATTTTTCAAAGTCTCTAAATATGAAAAAGGACCAGGTTTTCACTATCGTTAGGCTCGTTAAAACATAAAATAGCAATGGGCTTGTCAATCATGGAAATAATTGAGTTTCATTCATTGCTAGACTCGTTAAATTATTAAATAGTGATACATTATTCGCCCGAAGCGTTGAATTATAGTTCAATCATATGTTATCCTCCTCAAGCTAGTTAAAAAATAAATAGGTACTGGTCGACAAATGACCGGGGAAAATTTGGGAAAGTGAACACAAATTTTTACGGTATCAGGTTGCTCTTGAACATGACACTTCACTCCATCATTGTGACTATTTGGGTTGGGTAATCTTCTTGATGGTTCATTCATAACTATGGTTCATCATACCTTCACTTCAGTTTTGGGTCAATGCTTCCAACTCATCTCAGTGTCATCGATATGTTCAAGAGAAGTCATCCAATGAATACTTATCCTTCTGCAATACTCATAAACCTTCATTCTCTTGAGCCATCCTTTAAAATTGTTATATCAGGTCACATTTTGTCTCTGAAATCAGTAATTCTTGTTTCGCAATAAACTGACTTCCTATCAACGTCAAATCATCATCCAGGAAGTTTACTTAGAAAATCTTCCAGTATGATGAGGCTTGTTATAGCATCGACAAGATCCTCGCTTCTAGAATTTTGATCGAAAGATTTTTTTTGTCATTTTCCATCAAATCATCTATTCACGCCTTACGAAATTTACTGCAGTACCTTGAGGTCCATTAAAATAAATGGTGGTTGTCTCGTGTTTGTTAATAGCTCACATCATTGGCTGGTAATCAAACAATGTCTTACCATGTTCGACTACAAATCATATATTCGCATGGCTAGACTTGTACCCAAAATATCAAGTGAACAAGATAATAATACCTCGAATCTAGTTTCATCCATCCAAGCTACGATTTCAGGATTGTTGTACACATCATCTGTACGGTGAACTTCCATACATATCGTCATCCAAACATGGGCCTATATCTGTAGGCATGTTTGTATTGGACAACTTTCCAATGTAGACGACTTTCTGCACTATGTACATGTTATCATATAGTTTATTTGTTGAGCATGATAATGCCTTCCCTCAGAAATTTTTGATCAAGAGGATATATCATGATGTAATTTATTGTAAGATTGATGCAGGTCGCCACTCCACTTCAGCTCCAACCCATCACAGTGTAAAGAATCTAATTCAAAAAATATTGTTATTATTATTCTAACTTCATGCTTTAGGGGGGAATTTTTATAGGTCAATTTGGGAATCATTCCTAATGACCTGGTTTAACTGGACATCATCTCTAGAACTAATAAATAGGGTCTATCGTCTCTTATCATTTCAATTGCTACATGTGTTATGCAGATTAATCCCTCTTGCAGACAGGAGTGATCTCCCTAGTATATTACAGATAGCTAGAAACAAACATCCATTTTAAATCGTTTTCTCTAGATTATATATGATTCAGAATTATTATAAACAAAGAAAGAGGACATGCTCCTACCTTGAAATTCAATGTTTGGTGCAAAATTTTATCCAGTCGCTCCAAAGAGGCTTCTTCAGTGAGTAGAACCTACAATCAAAGACAGACAAAAGAATTAAAAGCATCTGCAACATATAATAATTGAGAATAGCTAATCTAGCTCAGTGATCAAGGAATCCAAGTATGAAATTATTCAAATAGACACAAGAAAAACTCAATGATAAAAGAAGATCCATATGTATTATCTTGTATGAAAAGAGTAACTTTACAACCTGTCGCCTTGATGTTGCACAAGTTCCTCCAGGGGTCCTGAACAATCGTTCCTCCTTCAAATTGACAAGCCTTCCTCTCTATGGACTAGCATGAAGTTATGGACATGAGTGTGTGATCATTCTCATAGCAATAATGACTAGTATAGAGAGTATGATCTCTTGAGAATTTCTTCAGCAACTAATATTTATGTCTATCATCGACCCTTGAGACTGAAACATGAGCTCAATTTATAGGGAAATGGAGGTATTTTTAGTTCCATGAAGAGGGGGATGGATTCCTCTCATGAAGGGATTTGAGCACCATATACCAAGGTATAAACTCCATGAGTGAAGGGATAGAGCTCCATGAGTGGAGGGATAAAGCTCGAACTAATCGCGCCTCTAGAAGTTTCCAGTTGGGAGAATATTCATCCAGCTGGGCTTCTAGAACTTAATTTTTCCTTTATTTGACTATTTACGATGGTCCGCAGGTTTTATAAGCATAACGTGTGGGATGTGATGCAGGCTATAGAAAAAATATCAGCGGATCCACAGGAGAGAGTTAGGAAAAATGCGAAGTTAGACTTTTTAGGCTTTTAATGAGCTTTTCTCCAATTCCAAGACTTGGTTTAGGAACATTAGGGTTTTTAACTTCTAAGGAAGAAAAATATAGGTAGTGATGAACCTATATAGACATTCAAATGTCATGGTGACAAAATAACGTATAACAACATGCCTTAAGACAAATAACAAGAACAAATCATCCATGAATTCCATTGCAAGGTTTCCAAGATTTGAAGTACATGTTATATCACCTATGAGCTCACCAATGCAGTCTCTCAAGGAAATAACTGCTTTCCATATGTAGTTACCTCCATTCAAGGGTGCCCTACAAATCACTTCCTGACACTCAAGGGTGCATTGGTCAATTGGGAGTGAAATTCTCATTGTTCCAGAATCTCCACATGGTCAGTGCCTCCTAGAAGAGTGCATATGTGTCAAACTTGAAATCCATGTGTCCATTCAACACCTCTAATCTTGGGAACATGTCTTGCCTATTGTTATGCGGAATTATGAATTACGAATTAAAAATTCATCCCTAGATAGGTGCTAATCTAGAACAACAGGTCAAATACTTTACAACTATCTTTCCTAACTGTAAATATACACACAAAATGAAATAAGGAACCTACTTGGGATCCAAGTGCTTCTAAAGTATCCTTCTATTGCTTTTGCTATAGCTTCAAATTCCAGCTGGCTCTACAAAATATTTCCTGCAAGAATGAACACTAAACAACAAGAGATAGCAATAATACAGATGTCTATTCAAGTTATTTAGCTAAATCAATAAAGCATAAACCATATACATCAACTAAGAAATCATGATATTGAAAATCAAATCTTATACATATGCATATAGGGAAAAATAAGCAGTAATATTTATTAATGATAGAAGGGGAGGTTACAACCCAGTGATTGATTTAGTGTCACCATCTCCAGCAGCATCCCAGCCTCATCACAATGCAGATATCTCCAGCAATCTGTCACTCAAATCAATCTCCTCAATGGAAATTCCACCAACATTTCTCTACAAAAATTCTTCCTTATCAAACACTAATATTTGTGCTCAATTTATACAGGATTTGAAGGTAGTTTCACAATCAATGAATTTCTAATAATAGGCAAGACATGTTCCCAAACTTGTAGATGTCAAATAGACACATGGATTCGAAGTTTGACACATGTGAACTCTTTTAGAAGGCACTGGACAAGTGGAGAGTCTGGAACAATGAGCATTTCTCTCCTAACGTGACCAACGCACCCATGGATGTCAGGAAGTGCTTTGCAGAGCAGCCTTACATAGGGCTACCTACATATGCAATGCACTTAGTCCCTTTAGAGGCAACGTTGATGAGCTCTCATATGATATATTATAAACTTAAAACTTTGGAAACCTTTGCAGATGAAATCATTTGATTGATTTGTCTTGTTCTTTGTCTTAGGGCATGTAGCAACTGAAATTTTAAGGGATGACAGAATCTATAAATTGGTCCTGGAGATGATGCCCAATTAACTAGGTCATTGGGAATGATGCCCAAATTGACCTATAACAATTCCCCCCTAACTTAGCATGAAGTCAGAATAAAAACAAAAGTATTTTGATTGATATTATTTACACTTTGATGGGCTGGAGATGAAGTTGAGTGGCGACCTGCATCAATCTTACAATACATTACATCATGATCTATCCTCTTGATCATAATTTTTGAGGGTAGGCATTTGTTTAGCACATAAAAAATATAATAACATGTACATAATTTAGAAATTCATCTACATTGGAATTTTGCCTAATACAGACATGCATATAGATATAGGTCCATGTTTTGATGATGATCTGTATGTAAGGTCATTGTATAGATGATGTGTACAAAAATCCTGAAATAGCAGCCCGTATGGCTAAAACTAGATCCGGGGTCTTCTTATCTCATTCACTCGATCATTTGATTACAAGTATAGCCATGCGAATATATTATTTGTCGTCAAACATAGAAAGACATCATTTGATTACCAACCAATGATGTGAGTTGTTAACAAACGTGATAGAAACATTGTTGATGTCAATGGCCCTCAAGGTACTACAATACATTTCATAAGGTGTGAATAGATGATTTGATGTCGAACGCTAAACCAAATATTTCGGTCAAAAGTCTGGAAGTGAGGATCTTGTCGATGCTATAACAAGCCTCATGGTACTGGAATCTGATGTTTCTAAGTGAACTTCCTATATAGTTATTTGTTGTTGATAGGAAGTCACCTTATTGTGAAACGAGAGTTACTAATTTCAGAGACAGAGGTATGAATTGATGTAACAATTTTCAGGGATGACGGTCATGAGAATAAAGGTTTATGAGTATTGTAGAATGATGAGTTATTCACTGGATGACTTCTCTTGAACATATCGGTGACAATGAGATGATTTGGCATCATTGACCCAAAACCGAAGTGAAGGTATGATGAACCATAGGTATGAATGAACCGTCAAGATGATTACCCAACCCAAACAGTCACAGACATGGAGTGAAGGAAGTGTCATGTTCAAGAGTGACTTGCTACCATAAATAATTTTTGCTCACTTTTCCCAAATTTTCCCCAGTCATTTGTTGACCAGTACCTCTTTATTTTTTAACAAGCTTGAGGAGGATAACATTTTCTTGATCTATAATTGAACCCTTCGGGTGAATAAAGTATTGCTATTTAATAATTTAATGATTCTAGTGATGAATGAAACCCAATTATTGCCATGATCAACAAGCCCCTTTCTATTTTATGTTTTAACGAGCTTAACGACAGTGAAATCCCGGTCCTTTTTTCATATTTAAAGAGTTTGAAAAAGAGGACGAAAGAAAACTCCATAAGTAATTTTTCGTAAATTTGTCGCTTAGATCTGAAAAACTGTAAAATAATATCTGAGAGAACCTCTTTGGTCATGTTTAACCAAGGTATTCCTTTTTCATAAATAATATATCTCAGTTCCGAAAAGGGTTAAAGTTATACTGAGTAGATATCAATTCATTTACTTTTACGAGCTTGAAAAGACAAGTGCTCGAAAATGTTTTCACATTATCGGAGTCTAAAAAGAGCTAAAAGAAGACTCCAAGGGTTCCTTTTTCACTGTTATCGAAGCTCGAAAAAGAGATAAAAGTGTGCTTCAAATCCCTTTTCGTTTTTAACAAAGCTTGTAAAATAAGGAGAAAAAGTATGCTTTGTGGTCAAATCATTCTTGAAATAAATCTGCACGACTAATCTATTCATCAGTTGTAAGACCTGTTCAGAACAACATCAAATGGATTAAAAATACCTGTTTCATGATTAAAAAACATAATAAAGCTATATTCATAGCAATATATTCAATTTGCAAATAATTAAATGACTATTAAAAGAAGTTTCAGTATTCATTTTTACCATTCCATAGTTACCATTTTCATTTTGGAGCTCTGAACCTAATTTTTCCCTCGAATTTCAGCTGCTGATTGTGATCATTTCTGTGGAAGGTTTTCATTGCCATTTGATCTAGGTTATTGATATAAACCTCCTCTTTCCTTCAATATTCATTTCATTTCCAATTTCCGCAAATTTCCATGGTTTTATGGCCCCTAGGGTAAATTTTTTCCAAAAAGAGGGCAATGCACCCCTGAATGTCGAAACCTACGTTGCATAGCAATGAAGTTTAATTACATAAAAAACACATTGTCTCTTGTTAGGGAGTGTGTTGGGCACAATATAGATTTTTGTTTCTCACATTATGCCCAAAATTTACCTAGTTTTTTGCATTGATTGGAATCTAATGGATCTTATAGTTGTATTTCAGGTTTCCATCGGATTACAATGAATATTACATGGAGGGAAACATAACATGAAGAACATGATATGATTTCCTTAAATGATCTAGGTACAGTAAGAGCCCTAAGAGATTGTGGACTGCTTAAGTACTTCAAATTGTCTAGGATGAGGCAACAAATAGAACTATTGGAGTTATTAGTTCGAGCATGGGATCCAGATATCGAGGCATTTGATATTAAGAACCAAGTGGTTGCTATAACAGTCGAGGATGTGTACTTTCTTACAGGTTTTTCGAGGAGAGGCTTTCCCATTTCACTCTCAGGGTCTATTGTTGGAGGAGAGACAGTGAGAGATTATGTTTTGCAACATTTTTATCCAGGGGTAGAGCCAAGAAAATATGGAAAGATAAACATCCGAGATGTTAGGGATTTGTCTTTGAGAACTATACTTTTCACGATCACAAAACTTGTTGGCACCATTACACTACATGTAGTGAATAGATCGTATATGCAGTACACGCTAGAGTGTATGGAGCCAACAGTATTCAACTGGTTTGAAGCTTTTCTTTCTTAGATAAAGGAACAACTAAATAAATAAGAGGGAGGAAGGAAGAATAATTTCAGTTATGGTTCTATCCTTATATCCTTCGCCTTGGAATGGTTTCCATTGATGCAGCCACAACATGTGACACTGGATGTGTCTAATTCTAGAGATGGGTGGAACTCATGGGTAGGCATGTAGGCCAGTCTACCATTGTGTTCTCGAATGTGTTCTTCACCTATTTCTGGCGACAGATTTTTTCCATTGATAAATATGCATATGCAGGCATTGATTTCTGAGGATATCCAGATTTAGTATTACCAAAAGGTGATCAGTGGGGTGTAATAGGTAAGAATGTTTTTATCATGCTTTTTATTTTCCTAAGGTTTATACAATTTTTTTGTATTTTGATGTTTTCCCAAGACAAAACTAAATGTTTGATGTAATGCAGATGTTGGTCGTTTTCAACTAGTAGTGGAACCAGAGTGTGAAGTAGATGTGCCAGCAGAGAGGGCTGTCGGGAGAGTATTCCTGCAGGACCTTGATATGGCTAAGACTCTATTTGAGCTTCAATAGCACATAGAGGGTTTGACCTTCAGGATTCTGGATTGTCGGATCGAAGAGCTACCCATGCGACTACAACGACACACTATTGGGGTTCCTAATCGCTGGATGCGGTTACTTCGTAGGATAGATAGATCTATAGCATGTTACCATGAGCACCACTAGTTTACTTGTGACATTTTGCATACATTTTGAGGTTAGATGACCAATTTGTCTTGGGCACAAATTTTTGAAAAAACCTATAACTATATATATATATGATTCAGTGTTTTCCTATGTTTATTGTGCAAACCTATTTACTGATGTGTATGTTTTATTTACATATGTTGCAAATGTCTGTCTAAAACTTGATTAGATAATGAATCAGTCAATGTGTTCAAATTTCTGGAAATGTGTTGATATCGAATAAAATCAAAGTGTCTTTCCAAAATTCGAACTCTTAGGAACAATCTATGCAATGTTGGATTTCTAACAGTATAAACACTAGCAAGTTGTAATACCACAAGTTGTGAGTCTAACCTTATGATGATACGATTAATACCGAATGAAATGGCATCAAAGAGAATTTTGATCAATGCGCTATACTCAACGATATTGTTTGTTGATCTGCCAATAAAAATCCCTTGAAAACTCACTAACTCACCATTTGGAGCGAAAATGGCCCACGTTGGAGAGGATAGATTCTGCGTACTATGAATAGCACCATCAACATATCCAACAAATGGTTCCGAAGATTCAGACATCTGTGATGAAATGTAAAGAAGATTACTAACGTCAATAAAACTCTAAAAAAAAAATTAAAATAGTGAATGAAAATCAACATCATATATATACAATATATTACAAAAAATTACTACGCTCATGATTAAGCATAGTAACATTCAAATACAACCCATTTCTAGGCTATGGCAATGGAATTAAATCGTAATCAACCAACTCATAGGCGCCCTTAGCAAGAACTCTTTTGAAAATACAGGGGCCATGCCATAATGGCTCAAACTTTCCTGTACCTATTACATTAGCTTCTTGATCGTAAAGAAGGACCAAGTCGCCCTCTCAGAAAATGCGAGGCTGAACATTTTTGTCATATTGCGCCTTTATATGTCTCTTATGCACTTTGTTGGCCAATTGGGCTTCATGATGCATTTCATCAATATGGATGAGGTTAAGGAGATGAGCTTCTTCTTCTGAGGTGTCAGGTAAAAAGTTGATTGCGATTTTTAACGACGATATTTCACATTGGATTGGTAAGATTTCTTCTAGACCATAGACCGATTGAAAAGGAGTAAAGCCAGTTGCGTTTCTCACCGCGGTTCAATACACCCACAAGGTGGAGTACAGGATCAAATGCCAATTTCTTTTATGAAATCCTATCATTTGTTGAAGCATGCGCTTTAGAATTTTTTTGATAGCTTGAACTTTTCCATTTGATTGTGGATAATAAGGAGTAGAATTATCATGTGAGAATCCTAAATTGGCAGTCAATTCAACCATCATGTGATTGCAAAATTCTTCCCATGATCTGTAACTATAGCCTGTGGGACCCCAAACAGTGTGATAACATGATTAAAGAAAAACAATGCAGCTATCTATCCTGTGTTGTTGAATGTAGGCTTCGCTTTGGCCCATTTGGTAAAATAGTCGACTGTGACAATAATATAACCGTGCCCCCCAGAAGAACGAGGGTTACAGTTCATGAATTAAATACCCCATTTCAAAAATGGTCCCACAGAGACAATAGGATGCATTGGCGCTAGCGGTTTTCGGATTTTACGATAAAAAATTTGGCATGCATGACAACTTCCGACCGCAAGGATGCAGTCACGAAAAATAGTAGGCAAAAAGTAACTAGCGCGGAGTATATTCTACATGGTAGCATAACCAGATAAATTTCCACCACAAGCCCCAGCATGACAATCATTTAACACTTTTTCGGCCTCCTCATGAGTGAGGCACCTCCTTAAAATGTTATCGACATCATGATGTTAAAGTGTATCACCGATGATTAGATAATATTTGGCTTGGTATTGAATACATCGTAGTTCGGAGCGAGAGGTATCAGGTCGAAAAGTTTGAGTTTGGAGATAAATGATGAAATCCCCATACCAAGGATTAGATGATCTGATCAGAAACAGAGACTCTTCAGGAATTGATGGTTCTGACATAGTTGCAGTACTATCAGAGGGAAGGTCACAGAGAAGCTCAGCCAAAACTAAAGACTTCTTTGAATTGGATTTGATGAATTCTAAATCAAATTCCTGCAAAATGATGATCCATTTTGAATATTCCCCCCCCAGCAATTTTCGTGATAAGATATAAGTCACGGGGTTGCAATCTGAAACGATAATAGTTTTTCGGAGCAAGATGTAATGGAAAAATATTTGGATAGCTTGAATAGCTGCCAAGGCAAGCTTTTCTATGTATGTATACCTAACTTCCGTATCATTGAGATTACGATTGAAATAATATATCGGATTTTCAATTCCATTTTCTACTTGGAACAATACCATAGAAATGGTCGTTTCGACCGCGGAGATATATAGGAAATAATCATTTTGATAATTAGCGAGATACATTAATGAAACTCAGACAAGAGTGTCCTTGAAAACATCAAAATAAGCTTGTGCAACTTGGTCCCAATGGAATGGAACCCATTTTTTCAATAATCAAGTAAATCCTTTAGCCATTTCGACATAGTTTGGAATGAACCTTCTTACGAAGTTAGCCTTTCCTTGAATTTTCTGTATCTGAAGTAAGTTTGATGGCGCAGGCAAATCAAGAATGGGTCTATTCGAATTCCTTAATTTGAGACTACGAATCCAAGAAAACGACTAGAACCAACACAAAACACACATTTATGTGGATTGAGGCATATTTTGTAGTGTTGGCAGCGTAATAAAATGGCTCTAAAATGCATCGGGTGATCAGTACGATTTTGTGAATGCGCTGGTAAATCATCTAGATAAGGTTGAACAATGTTCTTGATGTCATTGAAAGCATAGTCCATTGCTCTCTGAAATGTTTCCCCAACATTATTTAAACCAAATGGTAGTTTTATATAAGTGAATGTGCCCCAGGGACAGATGAATGTTGTCTTATGTTTATCCTCTGAGTGGATATTGATTTTATTATATCCGGAAAATCCATCCATGAATGAATAGATTTCACATCCAACACAATTGTCAATAATCTGGTCGATGAAGTGAGTAGGGTAATTGTCTTTTGGACAAGCAAGATTGACATCCTGATAATCGATGCACACTCTAATGGTTCCTTGCTTTTTCATGACAGGAATGATATTGGAAACCCACTTAGTTAGTAGAACAGGGTATATGAAACCAACACGCAAAATTTTTTCAACTTCTGCTTTGATGGAAGCAGATTAATTTGGATGAATAGGAAGAAGTCGTTGACGCACCTGTTTGACATCAAGATACATATTAATAGTGTGTTCAACAATACTAGTATCTATGCCCAGAATTTCCTTGTAAGACCAAGAAAATACATCACAGAATTCACGAAATATAGAGTGATATGATTCAAGTTCTGATGGAGAACAAGATACAATGACATGAATATTTTATAAAATGCCAAGTTTGGTCGAAATATCGATAGAAATGGTTTCTTCAATATTTCACAGATTTCGCTCGGAATCGATTGCATTAATGGGTAAACAATTCGAAAAGAAATTTTTTATGGATGGGTGATATAGTTCACTAAGATAATTTTCTTCATAATCAAGAAGATGGGAATGATGATGATAATCTTCACATGGTTCTCCTTCTGACATCATGGCTTCCAAAATATTCTCATCTGTCAAGAACATTGAGGAAAAAGGATTAGAGGGAGTACCAAAATCTAAGGAACGATCAACCCAAACACTCGGACACTGATTTTGGATTTGCCACCCAAGCCAAACAGATTTATTACTATGCCAACTCAATAGGGCTGGGTAGTAGAAATTCATCCAATGTAGTAATTTCAAAATCACCCATACTCTCCCTTAAGCTAGATAGAGTGGAAGAGATCATGTAGCAGGTCTCTATACTTGCAATTTCTGCCGACGTCGCAGTTGACAGTAATGAAAAAGTTCCCATTAAAGTGGAATCCTTTAAGATTCCTACACGAATTTTATGAAGTTCTAGCTGGGGTATGTGAACGAATAGAACACTTCCAGTTACCTGCGAAGTAGAGGCAAAGAAGGATAGTTGATTAATGACTTTGATAGTACCTTTATGTGGAAAGGCAATTATTCTAAAATATGTAGAAAAAATTACAGTCATTACATATACCCATGGCCTTCCAAGTAAAATATTATAGTCAAGGGGTCCGTCAACAAACTCAACATCAATATTCACTATTTCCCCCCCTAGTTAAACATGCAGGTTATTAATAATACCACCAGGTTTATATGTATGTCCATCAAATTCCTTCAACTTCGTTGATGATTGTGATAAGCGTGGTGAGCCAAGTGACTTCCAAAAATTTAGAGACATAATGCATGTAGATGCTCCCTCATCAATAATAGTGCGATGAACAAGGTGATTGATAAAATTTACTTGTATGGAGAATTCCAATTTTGCTGGTAGTTGCGGTACATAGCCCATAGGATTAAAGACGACAAGATTAGAATTAGTCGGATCAATTCAACTAATAGCTAACAATAAAGCCTATTTTTGGGAGGGACAATTTTGTAATACCTCAAGGGCCGACATAGATGAAGGGGATTGAGCCAAATCTTCAACTATATTATAATTTTTTGCAGCTCTTGCTCGAGGATTATATGTTGATTTTTGAATTAATCCCTATGGTGGTTTGATTGTCAATTCAAGAATAGCAGTAGGCAGTACTGATTCTGTAGATGGATTCATTATCGAGGTAGTAGGTTGATCAGTGGCCTGACTACCATAATATTTATTACATATTGACACCAAAATATTTATTTAAGGTTTTGTGACAGATAACATTAACACTTGGGAACTAGGAGCTAGATCCGTAGCAACCATGTTGGTGTCCATATTTGGAAATGGGTCTGTCAACATAGCTGATACATGGGAAGTCTTGATGATTTTTGAGACAGTGCGGTGAGGAAAATCCCTAACAAAGTGTTCCTCATTACATATTATGCATGGATAATTATTTTTCCTAGGTCCAGACGATTGACTAGATGATATTTCCTGTAGGTTAGAAGTTTGTTTTTTCTTAGATTCCCCTTTTTCTTACTTCCAGGTTGCTTGTCACTTTTGCCTTTGTCAAAATACATGACATTAATTTCGGAAGCAGGGGCAGGATCAGATGCAGTAGTGTGATGTGTGCTTACAGTGCCAATCAAGCCGTCTTTGGCATGAGATTCCTTTAATTGAGGAGGAACAGTAAAATTAGATCTTGACGCATTAGGAATTTTTTCATAGAGCATACCAAACTGAGTATAAATCAAGTCTAAATACTTGGCACGAGCAATAAATTGTTCTTCTATGATGATGCCACCCTTAGCCACATCCTCAGTTATAGATGGTAACAAGGACTTAATGAACCATTCAATAAGGAGTTTATCCCAAAAAAATGTCTTAACCATTCTACGACGACGATGCCACTCATGAATATGATCAGAGATGTAAGTAGCATTAGTCTGTTTGAAATTGGTCAAGAGTTTCATTCCAGTTTCATATCTAATGGATAATTGGAAATGACTCAAATTGACAGTAGCTAGGGCAATGAAATTATCAAATGAATCTCTAAGTAATTCAATATACCATTTTGTAGTCGGACCTGTGAACGTAACTGGAAAAGATGTAGTCGAACAGAATCAACATTCAGGGATTTTGATGAACACCATAAATGATAAGTCATAACATGAGATGACGAATATTCTCCAGGTTTTCCATTGAAATTAGGAATATCTGAGGGTAATTTATGAGGTATCATCGACCACCAAGAAGCATAGTTAATTGGATCATTAGTTAGCCGATTTAAATATGGTAAATCTAAAGTTGCAACAAGGGGAAATTGTTGATTAAGGTCAGGTTGAGCATAACTAGGATAAGATGGAATTGCTTGAGCAATAGGCCTTTCAGCACCAGCATAAGGAATCTATTGTTGGTAACCTAGATAGAGATTGTTTTCAAAAGCAAACGCTTGAGGATTCTGTTGACCAAAACTTGGATATGATACTTATTGAAATGAAGTTTGAGGCATTTGCACCTGTGGATGGCAAGGGGTCTATCCATCAATGTTATAAAAAAAATTAGGATAACTTGGATTCGATTTATAGGTATAACCATGTTGCGGTTGTGACATCCCATAAAATGGTAAACCAACTTGTGAATAAATGATTCTGGATATAAGATGTTGTAAATTAACCGAAGGATTTGGAGTCTGTAGACCAAAAATTTGAGGATATTGAGTTGAAGGACCCATTTGATAAGGTTGTACAACATTTTTATTCTTTAACAGGGGTAAATATGTATTGACAAGTGGAAATGATGTGGGTTTAAGAGGTTGAAATGGTTGATACAAGTGTACAACCGTTTGTGTTTGGATAGGCAGAGTGGGTTTCCATTGACAAACATTCATTTCAACATTAGGTTGACCAAAAAGAGATGGATTAATGTCATATTGGGTGACCAAAGGTTGTCCCCCAACATGTGGAGGATAATAAGACAAAAAATATTTCTCTCCAAATGATGGGAGTCCAGTTGATATGGTACTTGAAGGAATAGACCCAAAAGGACCGATTTGATATTTCCCTGAAGGTGTGTATAAATAATCAAGTCATTCAGTACTAACTATAGGATTACCAGTTAAAATACCAAATTATGACATTGGTAAAGTCCATGGGTTCGAAGATGCACCAAAGAAAATGCCAGATAATGATTTGTAACCTGATGGGACCAAAGGGCCATCATGAAAATATGATTCTGGTGAAGTTGTAAACATCGACGGGGTAGCGAGGGCATGAGATGATGTAATTATAATAGATGGCCCAACCAAAGATGTTGGTTCAAGCATGCTTACTTGAACAAATGTATACCTTTTTTAATCAATAGGATTTTGGAAAGGAACAGGATCAACAAAAGCAGATGGTGTTGATTGAGGAAAAGACTTGTACAGGTAAAGTTCCTCCCAAAAATGGATTGGAGTTAAAGGTGTCTTGTCTTGTGGGATTTCTTCAATCACAATTAAACGAGGAGGGTGTATTTCACCATCAGGCCCAAAGTATTTTTCAGGTGGTTGACTATGTGATATGGGAGATTCAATAGCTACCGAAATTTGTGGGGTGACCAAGGTAGGAACAACTTCTGGTTGTATGACTTCAAGATAGGATCTGGATCAATTTCTGGTTGAAAAACATCAGGTCCAGGGGGTATGGTCTCACTGATTGGATGGATCGTGACAACGGGTAGCTATGAAGACTCCATTTCAACAACAGTAGATGAACCGGGATGTGTAGAAACAACTTGAGCTAACTCTAGTTTATGGAAAGATGATCTTTCACCAGAGGTACAAATTGAACTTGATTCATTAGATCATGATCACCTTCGCCTACCAGAAGTAACTTCTAGTGGTAAAGGTAGTTTTAACACTAGTCTACGTGAACGACGGGGAAAAGTATTTTGTTCTTCCATGATTAATGATTTATTTTAACCAAAAAAAAATAAAAAAAGTAAAAGGGTAGTTCTAGGAAAAAGGGTTTATCAAGAAACTGTGAACTGCAGAATACCTCCTGGCGAACCAACAAGTATGGGCAGGAAATCTTCCTGAATGCTATGTTTGGTGTATCACAATTTACAAGGTGACTGCCTCAGTTCACTATGGATGGATAACACCTAAAATTTTTCCTCCCAAATATACCCGAAGGTACGTGGAGGCCCAAGTCTGTATTAGCGTTGTCTGATGTGAAACCGCATAGTGAGAGCACCCCTTTATATTTATCATTCTGTAACACCGCCCGATATACTTGAAAGTACGTGGAAGAGCTATGATATACTTATGTACGTGGAGTGAGGTCTCAAAATCAGAATGTATTGCAGACAAGTTAATGAAAACTGTTATTTTTTACGACGCCAGAACACGTCTCTAGCCTAGACCTTATAAATGTTATCGTTATTGTTCCAATGCTTTGTTAGGTAAATTGATATTAATTTTATGTTGATCTTGTTTAAAAATTTGACTTTCAAAGGTTCACCATGATGATGTATTGGAAAATTCGTAAAATGCAACTAAGAATGATAAGCAATCTTTCACTTTTAGTTTTTCAATGAACATCCTAGCTACTAGAGGGAAAGTGAAAACAATTTGCGAGCAAACAAATCAAAGAACACAAACTAAATGCAAATTTCCTAATTGTTCATTTTGCAAAACAAACAAAGCACTACATGCAAATGCAGATTTTTCTTTTCAGTTCCTTTAATGTTATAAGTGCATAAAATAAACTAAGTGCACTAAATCAATAAAAACAAATGCCTTTTACTTTTGATAAATGAGGAATGCAAACAACAATTTCTCTTTTGAAGGAAAAATGAGGAATTAAACAACAATTTCTCCTATCAGGAAATGAAGATTTTAAGACAATTTCCTTTTTCAAAAGCAAATGGATCTAATACGACAATAAAAATACTTTGAAATTAAATTGCCAATGATAAAGAAAAATTCTATAAACAAACATTGAAAAAAAATTATTTCAAAGGAGGAAGAGGTAGATGAATTCATTGATCAATATGAGGCTCAGGCTTTTCAAAACACAACAACAAACAAAATGAAACAAACTGCAAAGACAAATTAAAGGGAATTTGGATGGTTTCAGGAGGCAACACAGTCTCTAAAGAGAGATTGTGGTTTGCAACGCAGGCTTGAAAGGGAGACAGTGCTATGAAAAGCACTATGTCCTGTCCAAGAGTGCATTGGGCACAGTGTATAAAAAAAAACAGCTGTTTAACACACTTATTTTGAAAATTTGTATCTTAAAAAGCCTAATATTTATCCCCAAGGCTACGCTAATCAACTCAGATGGGCTAAGCTACATCGGGCTACTCAGCTACACATAGAGGAGAGGACCCATATGGGAATACACACACAGATAAGATAAAGAGAGAAAAAATCAGAGGCTAAAACACCTAGGATAAAGAGTAATCTCCCCAGTGGAGTTTCCAATTTGTTATTCAGAATTATGAATTATGGATAAATAATTCTTCCCTAAACGGGTGCTAATCTAGAACAACAGGTCAAATACTTTAGAACTATCTTTCCTAACTGTAAACAGACACACTGAATGAAATAAGGAACCTACTTGGGATCCAAGCACTTCCAAAGTCTCCTTCTGTCGCTTTTGTTGTAGCTTCAAATTCCAATTGGCTGTGCAAAATATTTCCTGCAAGAATGAACACTAGACAACAAGAGATTGCAATAATATATATGTCTATTCAAGTTATTTAGCTAAATCAATAAAGCATAAAGCATATACATCAACTAAGAAATGATGATATTGAAAATCAAAGCTTATACAGATGCATATATGGAAAAATAATTAGTAATCTTTATTAATGATAGAAGGGGAGGTTACAACCCAGTGATTGATTTAGTGTCACCATCTCCAGCAGCATCTTAGCCTCATCATAATGCAGATATCTCTAGAAATATGTCACTTAAATCAATCTCCTCAATGGAAATTCCACCATCATTTCTCTACACAAATTATTCCTTATCAAACACTAAGATCTATGCTCAATTTATAGAGGAGCTGAAGGTAGTTTCACAATCGATGACTTTCTAATAATATGCAAGACATGTTCCAATCTTGTAGATGTCAAATGGACATATGGATTCGAAGTTTAACACATGTGAACTCTTCTAGAAGGCACTAACCAAGTGGAGATTTTGGAACAATGAGAATTTCACTCCCAATGTGACCAACACACCCATGGATGTCGGGAAGTGCTTTGTAGAGCAACCTTGCCTAGGCCTACTTGCATATGCAGCACACTTAGTCCCTTTAGAGGTAGCATTTATGAGCTCTCATATGATATATTATAAACTTCAAACTTCGGAAACCTTTGCAGATGAAAGTATTTGATTGATTTGTCTTGTTCTTTGTCTTAGGGCATGTAGCAATTGAAATGTTAGGGGATGATAAACCCTATACATTGGTCCCAGAGATGATGGCTAGTTAACCAGGTCATTGGGAATGATGCCAAAATTTACCTATAACACCTATTATTAGAAAGCCATTGACTGTGAAACTACCTTCAGCTGATCTATAAATTGAGCACAGTTCCTAGTGCTTGAGAAGGAAGAATTCTGGAAGATAAATGTTGTTGGATTTTCAATTGAGTGTTTGATTCGAGTGATATGCTATTGCAGAGATGTTCATTGTGATGAGGTTGGGAAGATGATGGAGATGGTGACATAAAATCAATCACTATTTGTAACCTCCCCCTTCTATCCATTAATAAATATTTCTGCTCATTTTCCTAGATATGTATTTGTATAAGCTTCTATCTTTCATATTATAGATTCTTAATTGATGTATATGTTTAATTTAACTGATTAAGATAAATAGCCATATGTATATTGAAATATCTTTGTTGTTTAGTGTTCATACTTGCAGGAACTAGTTTGGAAATCAAAGTTGGATTGGAAGCTACAGTAAGAGCAACTAAAGGAGAATAGGAATCGCTTTGACCCCAAGTAGGTTTCTCCATATTTATGTGTGTCTATTTACTCTTAGGAAAAGTGTCTTCAAAGTATTTAATATGTTGTTCTAAATGCATTGCACCACATTTAGGGAATGTGTTTTATTCGTAATTCATAATTCCGCATAACAAAAGGATTTCCAGTCTTCCTACTTCATCGGATCAAAGAGACCATGGTAGCCATGACCTACAGATATTCCTCCAATTTTTTCCTCTTTTAATCCTTGGAATAATGTTTATAATAGTTAGCAATTTCCATGGTCATATCCTACTCCTTCCTCAACACAATTTCCTTCACCATGGAACCAATATCCTTCCCCTCCAATGCAATATCCTCCATCGGAATCTCATCCTTGGAGTTAGAATTGGAGAGCTAATGGCCAAGGTCCAATGCCCCCTGCACTACCAATGCAACAACAGTTACAACTACCTCCTCCTCAAATTATTGCGCCTCATGTCTGACCCCAATTACCTGTGCAAAATAACCGCAATTTGAATAATAAGGAAGCTCAGAGCATAGACACCCCGGTTACTTTCCAGACTTATATTATAACTCCTATTGGGCTTAACGAGGTTCAAATTTGCTCAGGAAAAGTAATCAAATCGGAAAATACTCCCATTATTATCGAGGAAAAATGTGAGTCACCTAGAAAGGACTTAGTCTATTCTAAAACACTTGTTACATGTGTAACAAATGATGCAATGCCTCTTGTTACACCTGTAGTAGCCAACTCAAGAAAACATGTTTTTTCTACATCAACTAACCCGAGCAGGGCTGGCGCATCTGTGACAGTTGACTCAGCTGTCAGTGTTCAGGATTGTCCATACCCTCAGCAATTAATTGAAAATGGGCCAGCCTCAAAAACTGAATCTAAGTTCCTCAATGAATTATAGAATTTGTATGTGCAGATCCCAGTGTTACAAGCTCTTAAGGAAGTACCTATCTTTTCTTAAATGATAAAGATCTATGTATCAAAAATCCTAGAAGGAAAATGAAAGACCCTGCTACTATCCATGTTATGAGGAAACTTTCCAAACTTAGGATTAATTAGCTGTTGTTGACTAAATATAATGACCCAAGGAATCCTACAATGACTGTCCATATTGATGACCAGCCCATAACTAATACTCTAATTAATTTAGGGGCAGCCATTAATGTAATGACCAATGAATTTTTTATCTCCCTAGGACTTCATGGACTCATACCTACACCTACATTGCTTGAACTAGAATATATGTCCCATGTCAAGCCTGAGGGAATGATAGAAGATGTGGTAATCACTGTAGCTTATTGGAATTATCTGGCTGATTTTATCATTTTACAAACTAAATCCAACCTGGGTGATCATCCTTTAATCTTGGGGAGACCATGGCTAGCCACTGCAGACACATACATCAGATGTAGATCCGGATCTATCATGATCTTAGATGGGCAGACCACTAAGAACTTGAACCTTTATCCGCAAAAAACCACATATGGATTTGAATAGTCCCTGGTGGGATGAATTTGAACCTGAATCTGATTTTTCCCTACCTCTCCTTAGACTTGGAAAAGCACAATACTTTAAGGATGAAACCGAGGATGACATTATTAATGGTTTTATTAGCAATTCACTCTATGTTACCTCTATCAAAGATCCAGGGGAAGAAGATGAGGTAGATGATGTAAATATTGAACACTTGAAAACTACTTCACACACTAACAACAGTCCTGTTAAAATTGAGCCAGGGAAATATTTAAACATTAATCCTAACTTGACTGCTGAATAGAATGGACTATTGATACAACTGTTACAAAAATATAAAAGGGCATTTGCATGGGATTATACTGATATGAAAGGAATCCACCCTGGCCTATACACTCACCACATTTACCTTAAGGAGAGATGCAAAGCAGTTAGACAACCACAAAACCGAATTAATCTCGCACTTAAGGAGATAGTGAAAGAGGAATTACATAAACTCCTTAATGCTAATTTCATCTACCCTGTTTCTAACAGTTAGTGGGTATCTCTACTTTTCATTTTTCCAAAAAATAACAACAAGTGGAGAGTCTATGTAGAATATAGATAACTTAACAAGGACACCCAAAAGGACTATTTCCCTTTACCATTCATTGACCAGGTCCTGGATACTCTCTCTAGGAAAAAGTTGTTTTCATTCTTGGAAGGGTTCAGTGGCTATAATCAAATACAGATTGCCCTAGAAGAGCAAGACGAAACACCATTTACCTACCCATGGGGTACTTTTTCATACAGAGTCCTTCCTTTTGGCCTCTGCAATGCACCAACAACTTTTCAAAGGGAAATATTGGATACCTTTTAGGACCTCTTGAAAGAATGTCTCGAAATTTTCATGGATGACTTTACACCCTACGGGGAGGCGTTTGAAACATCATTAGTTAATTTGGAAAAGGTATTGAAACGTTGTGAACAAACTAATGTTGCTTTGAGCATGGAGTAATGCCACATGATGATGACCGAGGGGATTATGTTGGGACATTTCATTTAAACTAATGGAATCAAGGTAGACCCTGCAAAAATTGAGGTAATCTCGAGAATCCCAACTCCTAGAACTCAAAAAGTGGTACGTATTTTTTTGGGACATGCAGGGTACCATAAGAGATTTATAGAAAAAAATTCAAAGATTGCATCTCCTCTGTTTTCTTTGCTCATGAAAGATGCAGAATTTGTGTGGACAGGGGAGTGTGAGCAAGCCTTTTTGAAGTTAAAGAACTATGTAACAACAAAACCTTTTTTGTGAGGACCAAACTAGAGACTACCATTCCATATCGCTACAGATGAATCTGACATAGCTGTGGGTGTTGTTTTGGGGCAGCTGGAGGAAAAGAAACCTTATGCCATTTACTACACCAGCAAGAATTTAACACCAGTTGTTCTCAACTATAGAGTGACCGAGAAGAAATTCCTAGTAGTAATTAATTCTATCAATAAATTTCGGCACTACATCACTGGGTATCAAGTATTTGTACACACTGACCATGCTGCAATTTGATTTTTAATGAATAAACCTATTACCAATGGTAGATTTACATGATGGTTATTGTTGTTACATGAATTTGATATCACTATTTTAGATAAACATGGAAAAGATAATGTGGTTAGTTATCACCTTAGTAATTCTCAGGTTGTGGGATGGGGATTTTTGTAGTTAAGAACACTAAGGGTAACCAAGAACCGCTTTGGGAATTCGAGATCTAGCCTTCTTGAACTCCAGAGAGGGATCTCTCCGTATGATTTAGCTATGTTTTAGTAACATATATTAGGCTAGCTATGATTGTGTAATTGGATTTGATTTTAAAAGATTGGTGGGAATAAAAAAGATTTCAAGGTAAATCAGAAGGATCCACCAGAATATTGGGCAATGGAGGCAACTCTCTAGGCAAGCAGAACTAAGAAATAAGGCTCAGAGATGCAAATGTGCTAAGGGCAATATAGGTGACCTTCTAAGGTTTTGTATAGGCTTGATTTGGTGGAGTGAGTGGAATCTGAGAAAAAGGGCACTTAAGAATCCTTAAGCTACAGATAAGAAGATTGAAGAAGGGGATCTAACTGGGGCCTAGAGAAATTAAGAATTCTATGGTCTGGTTATCAAGTACAAAACATCAAAATGCCAACAAGTTTCGAAACAGGGAGCTTATGATCACTAAGCATGTTTAATTTTTCCTTAGTTGATCATTACAGACTAGAAACACATAATATGAATGAATGTAAACTTAAGATAAATACATTGAAAACAAGGAAATAATGAGACTTATATTGTCACCATGAGAATCCTTAGCTATGATGTCTCTGATCTCTTTCCAGTCTACTGCTTTCGCTAATTGACTCACCAACTTCAATATAACCAGCAAATAATACTATAGTTGTCTTGAGAAATTTTATTCACACTGGATACTTCGAATTGTGAAGTATTTATACAAAAAAACTGTTTACAAAATATCTCAGAGATTGAGATAATGTTTTAATAAAAAATAGGAAAGAAAGCATAACAAAAGGGACAGCTACAAAACAATTTGCAAGCTGTTACCTTTTTACAAGAAAAAATAGAACTGATTATTCCAATTTGAACTGATTGTTGATGTGCTATGAGTACTGCTAGCATTTGATGCATCTTATCGTGGAAAGTGGTTGAATAACCTTCCTTTCCTCTAACTTTCAACGCTGATACTCTTTATTCTTCCGATTTGAGTTGTTTTACTGTGGTAATCAAAAAGTAACCAACAGTAACTTTATTTTCACTGATACTCTTTCACCTACTGATACACTTTAACCCTGTATTTTTACCATTTGAGGTAATAGTAAAAAATGAATTTCCAAGTGATTTTCCTATTTTTTATCCATTAAATTCACAGCAGATCTGTGAATTCTTGCCACTTTTCTGTAGAGGGGATCTTCATAGTCTTCAATTTTCTGTAAATTTCATCTGCCTCTGTATACCTGGCAAAGTTAGGCTTGATATTGAACATATGCCTGATCTCATTATCTAAAAAGAACGGATTTTCAAAATACTGAAGAAGTATTTTGCCTGTTGGTGATCCTTGAGGTAGTGGTTGTCTGGCTTGCTCTTTTGCATGATTTCTGATTTTTAGATCATAATCTTTCTGAGGCATCAGTTTGTCATTCAATGCATGAATGTCAGGCAAACCTGCTTCTGATAATGTTTTGTATTTGGCTAAAAATATTGAGATGGTTACATTGATGTCTTTACACCGATCCTCTAGATTACTCATTATGTTTCTTTTGTTCAACACCTTTTTGATTTGAAGAATGGTTTCTGTCCTATCAATAATTTTCAATTCTTCCAACTCTTCCCTATTTTTACTATTTAGAAAAGCTATGAGTTGGATTTCTTGGGCTGTTTTATTGTCAATTTCCCTCTTAGTCTTGTCAATCTTTGCACTAGCAACTTGAAGTAGCTCTCTTTGTTCGTAAATTATCTGAATTGAAGGCCATTGAGAATGGATGCCTTCAATAATTTTGGTCCATAAATGATTTTTTATATAGCCCACTTGATCTGTAATATTTACTTGTGCGTGCAGAATATTTACCTGTTCTTGTAGTCGATCGACCCTTTTCTCATGTCCTTTAGAAGTCATCAAGGCATCATTTTTGGAACTTTCTAAATTTTTAATAATGCCTTTCAAACTAAGAATCTCTTTATCTTTAATAGATATGTCCTCCATGGATTTGATCATGACTTCTTGGTCTTGTAGTGTGCTCATCTGTGAGGATGAAGAAGAAGAGGCAGAGATTTCCTGAGAAGTAATCGGCACTACAGTTGCCAGTACTCCTTTTGGTGCCAAGTGTTCTGCCAAAGTAGATGGTATAGCAGTGCTTACAGTGGTGATCACTGTAGGAATGACCATTGGTTGTGCTTTTATTAGTTCTTCATTCTCTTTCGTTAGAGCTTCTGTTTGACTTTCCATTTTTTTTATCTGATCTGTCATTTGATGTACAAGCTACTTTAATTCATCATTCTCTGTTTTTTGCTGTAGAATTTCTTTTGCTTAAGAGTTTTCACTCTGAGGCAACTTCAACTATTTTCTAAGAGCAGCTATATCCTCATTTTTCTGTTTAATTAAGACTTTTGCCCCTTCAATTTTGGTTGGGTCACCCCCTGCTTCAATCACTATATCTTCTAGTGTTTTTGTTCTTAAATTATTAGCATACAGTGAGGCTTTTTTCAACTTCATTTTATTTTGGAGTTTGAGCACTGTTTTCTCAAGCCTAATTGATTTCATAGTTTTAGTGACAATTTTGGAATATAGCATTTCAGTATTGTTCCTATGAAATTCAATTTGATCTAATTTGTGAATGGCATCTTCATCCACTTCAAAATCTGCTTTGAAATAATCTGCCACTGATTTTGGCTCAGCCACTGTAGGCTTCAAGAATGACATTACCATTTTATTGGATGAATAGTCAAATGTTGAAAGAAGCCTGTCTTTGTTTCCAGGCTTTTCCTTAAGAAATCTAGAATAAACTTGATTCTTTATCTCTTCATTCTTCTCTTTAATCTACCTGAATCTGATCTGAATCTCTGACTCTTTATTGTTCATTTCCTTAGAAGAAGGAGGCAAATCAACAGTAACCCGGTTTTCCTTCTTGATTGTATCTTTTTGTTGTGTTCCAATTTTTACATTTTGAAGCTCTTTTAATGTTTCAGTGACTATTCTTGTAGCTTCATCATTTGTTTCATTATTTTCAATATTTACAGCCTTATTCCTTTCTTCTTCTGTTATCTTACTCCTCTTACTATAAGGAATTCTGAATTCTTTGTCCTTAATAGTTTCAGCTAGAAAACTGTCTCCTTCCCTGTCTCTTTTATGTACATTATCAGTTTCTTGGCTTGTGGAAGCCACCTGTGTCTGTTCAATCTGTTTGCCTTTGCCACTGTCTATCTGTATTACCTGTACTACCTTTCAATCAACATCAAATAGGGTATTTGCCTCCCATTCAATTTTATTAGCATATCTTTCAATATGGGGCTTAGAATCATGCAAGTAAACAGGCAACTTGCATTTTACCTTCATTGTACTCAAAATGCCTTGTGGGTCATAGTTCCATGTAAAACTGCATGGAAACTTGTACTCTTTAAGTTTGACATTTATTTCATTGACATATTCTCTATTATTCACAATGAATCACCCAATTTGATTTTTCAGCTTAAATTGGGTCTTCTTCCTGGAAGCTATGAAGTGGATTTCATCTACATTCAATAGTTGTCTCAGATATTCCAAAGAAAATATTCTTGTAGTAACAAATCTTGGTAATTTATATGGGGCCAGGGATGAGCCATACACTCTGATTTCTGTGTGATTTTTATATAAATACCAATCCCTAGTTTTATAACTCTCTGATAGTTGTAGAATTCTTCTTGTCTCATCATTGATCCTAGGGATCTCCTATTTTTCCAAGAGATACGTAGCAGGGGCTATAAATGAGTCATTGAAATCTGTAAAACTATACTCTCTGTTCCATTTCCTTAGAATAGATGACCAAAATACTACTGATATAACTTTTCCTTCTGCATCCACTTTCTGACATTCAATTGGAAACTTATCTGTTTGATAATATAGGAAGAGGTGGAGTAGATAAGAGGAGTATCTGAAAAATCCTTCTTCTGATAATTTGGATAACTGATAATGCATACTTTCAGCAATAAATCTAGCAAAATTGAACTGAATGGATGGTGATTGACCAGGGCTTAGAGTTGACAGAAAACCTAGGATAGCCACATCAGTGAATTCATCACTGTCATATCCTAGTATGAAGGAGAGCATTGAGACAATCTGTCTAGTTTCATCTGGGAAATCAACGGTGTCGAAAGGAGGATTTAACTTAGGAATATCAACTTGATTTGGACAAAAAGTCTGGTATATTTTGAATCTAGTATTGAAATCCAAGTCAAGATATAGTTGGGTTAAATCTTCTATTGATAGGGAAGCAGAATTGGGGTCATGATTCATTTGTAGCATGGAATTTATCGACTCTTCAGTGATGTAAAATAGGATCTCTTTTTCTTTGTTTACAATACATCTTTGTTCTGGCATATAATAGGCTTGGCATAATCTGATAAAGTCAGGAACAGAATGAGTGAGAGGGACAATATATCTAGGCAGATTGGATTCCCAAATTGGAATATCTTTGTCACCCTTTTCCATTGATTTTCCATAGCACCAATTATAGACATCAAGTAGGTTAAATTATACATTAGGGTCTAGTATTCTATAGTCCAGATCAACTAAAGGGTTTTTCTCTGGAGAAATGACTGGAGGCTGGACTGGTCTGACCACTTCTGTAGAATCAGCCATGAGTGCAGGAGTTGGTTTGTCGATTTTGAAGGACATAGGCTGAGGAATCTTTGCAGAAGACTTCTTTTGAGATTTTGGGCCTCCATTCTTGGGGGTTACCTATTTCTTGGTCATTTTTAATAATGAACGAAGCAAGCTTAAACGGTTTGCTAAGTTCCTTTACGAGAAACAGGGGTTTCTTGGCGAATTTCTACTAAAAATGGGGTTTCTGAGCAGGGTTTTTAGGAAATGCAAGGAATTTAAAGCTCAGAACGTGTATTTAAAATCGATTTCAACAGAAAAATGGACCAGGGTATGGAAAAAACTGCGAGAAAGGGAAATTAGGGATTCCAGGGAAATTTTGACAGAGTTTCCCCTGAAAAATGGACACTTTTTTGCAGTAACTTTGGTAACTATTTGAAATCGATAGGAATTTTGAAATCTTAGAGGGCAAGTTCGAAGAAAAGTACCTGGAGAACCAACAGAATTCGGTTGAAGACATTACAAAGGTGCTCAGTCTTTAATTTTTTGAAAATGGCTTTACAGAGGATTGTAGTAGTTTGTAATGGAAATTCAGGGCAATGGGCGTTGAAAAATGGTACTGGTAGGTTGAAAATAGCTCTGCAAAGTTTCTCAGGGTTCAAATGGCGTGATTTTGAGGAAAAGTGGTTTTGCAATGTTTTTACAAGTTTAAAGCGAAAAGGTGAAAATTTGAATGAAAAATATAATTTTAATGTATTAAATGATGGTATAACCATAGTTAAATGACATTAAACTCGGGTTAAACAAGTGAGGTTTAGGGAATACCTCCAGTGGTATTCGCATGGGTAAATGGTGGTAAGTGGAAATTAGATTTTTGAACGCGATGCAATGAGATCGTGACACGTCAGCGCGGGGTGGTTTGGAAAAACCATCCATTTCGCGCAGCTTTGCCAAAACATAAAATGATTACTTTATGAGCACGAAAATGTATTAGCACCCTTGTATTTGGATTCAACGAGTGAACGGCCACGATCAAAAGGACAGGTGCGAGGAAAAGGTAAGTTATCGGGTTCATTTTGGGCCATTGATCTTGGGAGATGAAGGATAGATCGAATGGTCGGAATTTTACGCAATGGGGAGAGATAAATTTATTAAAAACTTTCGCGCAAGGTATTACCATAGGATCAAATGGATTCTAGGGATCAGACGGTTAAAAATGAATCCAATGGGAGAAGGCTTGGTTTAGTCATATATACAGAAATGACTTATTCTTATTGGAAAATCAAGTGTTCGGAAGGATTACCAAGGCTTCGAATTATGGTTAGGGTCTGGGATTTAGGCGTAATGTGTGCGGGGAAGAAGAATAAGTTAAGGTTTTGACCTTAGGTTAAGGGACTTGGAGCGGGAATATACAGGGGAAGGTTTATTTTTATTGAAGTTTAGTTTTAACAAAACTTCACATAATACATGTTTTAAGATGTATTTTCTTCATATTTTATTTATATGGATAATTAAATCAAGAAGATTTAAATACCATAGGGTCGGGTTTACATATAAGGATAAAATTTCTCGCCAAAGGGGCTATAGGGGGGGTGTTTTATTTACGCATGTGGGCATAAATAACTTTGGCTTAAGTTATAATAAGTGGGTTTTTTGGAATTTATTAAAAATAAAGGAGTTAAATAATAGGAAAAGGTCAATTGTAGGAAGTTAATACATAAGTTAGAGTTGATATGACAAGGGGACAATGTATACTCAAAACACATTAATATAACTAAGAAAGTGAATATTAAAAGCAAATTGCATTATAATAACTTCATCACTTATACTTAGGATAACATGTGATTTTGAAGGCTTTATGCTTTGAAATGATGTAGGAGGTTAATTAAATGAGGATTTAGAGTATCTTTAAGTAAAAATGAAGTTTTACTTATGATTTTTCAGGGGAAATGAGTGCATGAATGGTAAATGATGTGATTAAGGGATTAATATAAACATTTCACATTTTTAACTATTCAGTCATAGAGCCTTGGGTCCGGTCCCAACAAAAGTCAAGGAAATGCCTTGAGCCTTTTTGATTGATAGTCTATAATGTTTCATGAATATAGGAAGGGGAAGTTAGTTATTCTGAATCTCATGATGAATGATATTTATTTAACTTCATCTCTAGTTTTATGAATGCCACTAGTTGTAAGCTCATCATGGACTAATTGACTTTTTACCCTCTTTTATGATATTTATTTAACTTCATATCTAGTTGTAAGCTCATCATGGACTAATGATATTTATGAATGGAATTTATTTAACTTCATCTCTAGTTTGTTGAAGGTGTATGGTATCATTTATTCTTCTTTGAATGTCATTAGTTTCAACCTGCAATTCCTGGATCATTTTCATGACTAGAACACCCAAAGAAGAAGGAAAAAATGCATCTATACCATAAACAATTTGATATGGTGAAGTTCCTATGGAATTTTTTGTAGTAAGCCTGTCAGCCCAAAGGACATATATCAGCTTCTTGTTCCATGTATTTTTATTATCTTGGAGTAGTTTTTTGATGATGTTGACTAGACTTTTATTCGAGGATCTGGCCAGACCATTACCTTGGGGGTAATATGTTGTGGAATTACCTAGGGTAATATGGTATTTATGGCAGAGAGCAATCATCTTTTTATATTTGAAAGCAACAACATTGTCTGTGATAATTTTCTGTGGGCATCCAAATCTAGACAAAATATTACTTTCAAGGAATGAGATGATAACTGAGTCTGTAGCTTGCCTAGTGGGAATTGCTTCAATCTACTTAGTAAAGTAATCAGTAGCAGTTATAATCCATTTGTGTTGACTTGAGGATGGAGGATGAATTTCACCTATGAAGTCTAAACCCCATAACTGAAATGGTTTTTCTGTGGATATTGTTTTCAGAGGTGATGGCAAAAGTTTCTTTTTACCTTAAAAAATCTGACACTTATGACAAGAGGTAACAAACTTTTTAACATCTGAAAACAAAGAGGGCCAATAAAAACCAGCTCTCAGTACTTTATCAACTGTGCTCTTCCATTATAGATGTCCACCACAGTCACCTGCATGAAATTCTTCAAGGATTTTGTCAGCTTCAGATTTCAATAAACAATTAAGTAAAATTCCAGTAATTTCTCTCCAATACAGTGCATTATTTAAGATACAGAATTTCATTGCTTTTTGCTTGATAAATCTTGCCTTGGTTTTGGTAAGTCCAGGAGGAGCTTGTAAGTTTGTAAGTGTTGGGCCGTGAATACAACCACTTTGTAACACTTATTTCATCCATTTTTACTCTTCTCTATTATATCATTTGTTATAATTTATCATTTAAATCCATTTTATAAATGATTTATGCTCTTATGGATGAAAATTATTTATCTTCATTTATTTCTAATAAATTGATGATTATGAATTATTTTATCAATGATAGTTTTAATAAGTTGGTTATAACATTATTCACCATTTTTAGCCTCCAAGGAAATTTCCAGATTGAAGATTTGATCATTAAAAGTGCCAACTCAGAAATGCGCTGGAATAAGGAGTGACAGTTTTGCGGTTGAGATTCTGAGCAAATGAAGACGAATCTGGAAAATCTGGAACATGGGTTTTGTTCAGAACGGACCCAATTAACTTTAGTGAAGAACGGTTTGCCCAAATTCGGCTTGTACTGAGAGAAACGCAGGGTTCTTTGAGCACGATTTTCTCAGATCTGTGGTTGCGGCCGTCCTCCAAATCTCAGCTACAAAGCCAAATTCGACTTGCTGTTGTTGAAAGAGGGATGTAAATCTATTTTATTATTGATCAATTGGTTGGAAGAAATTCAATATTATTATTAGAGATCCTATTTGCTATTTAATTTCTCCACCTTCTGATTATAAAAGGAGAAGCATGTATTGTGTATGAGGGGATGGAGAGACTTTTCTTATTGTAATTTGCAGAATTGTGCATCGGCTCTTGTTAAGAGAGTGTGAGCTGTTTGTAAACATTATTGATGCCTGATTAATAAAAGAGTTCACTGTTGTTCCATTCCTCAAGCGCTGGAGTAAAGCACAGCAACGCTTCACCGGTGGTTGAGGGCCCGGCCCTGGTGGAGCGATCTGCTGTTGGTATTTCTATTAGTTTATTTTTGTTGTGTGAAGTTCGTTTATTTATTGAGTTATTGCTAATTGGATCAAATACAGAGTCATTGTTATTCCATTCTTTACAAGAAGCATGATTCATGATTCAATTGTTATAAAATGTTGTTTTTATGCATCTAATTCCAGTTGTTATTCCTTTTGTTTATGAATTACGATAGTTGATTGTTGTGTGGCTGTCGACAGGAT